>VXBW01001464.1:132574-156941 GCA_013400375.1 Thinocorus orbignyianus
AATAAAAATAAAAATAAAAATAAAAATAAAAATAAAAATAAAAATAAAAATAAAAATAAAAAAAGCAAGCAGTTACATTACTTTTTCATTGGTACTGTGAGAGGTGAATGTAAAAGGTGGGTTCCATAGTGACTCACACCTTTCTGCAATGTTTTTTCTGAGACATTTATATTTAAGTCTCTTTCCTGGTTGTACCTGGCCTCTAATTTACTGACATTTGTCTCAAACAATTCAAGGAGAATTCAAAGAAAAAGTTTTTGATCTGAGAAAATCCCTGAGGAAAGAATACAAGAACTTTATTATAGTAAGGTTTCTAGTTGCAACTCTTAATATATTTAAGTAATCTGAGAAACTAAATTTTTTTTTTTTTTTNTTCCGGAGAGGGCCCACAGCCTCCCTAGTCCTGCCTTTTTCCCTGACATAGCTATAGAATTTTTTCTTATTGTCCTTGATGTCCTTGGACAGATTCAGTTCCCTTAGGGCTTTTGCCTGCCTGATATGGTTCCTGGCCACTCGGACAGTTTCTCTATATTCCACCCAGTCCACTTCTCCTTGCCTTTCTTTCATGCATAATACATCATTTCAGCTCATTTCACCAGAAATCTTGGTAGTTTCTTGGTAAATTCAGAACTGTTCAAAAATCATTCTCTGTAAATATACAGTTGGAATGACTGATGTTTGTTGACTGGGATCTTGCATTTGTAGGCAGCATACCTTTTGCTAATACCAGTCTCACTTTTCCAGCACATGCAACTTTAACCATGCTGGTGGAAAAGGCTTGTTCTCCCTTCTGCTTTGGCAGCTAAAATCTTCATGTTTCATCTTCCCTGGAATGGCACTCACTTGCTATCTTTAGGGTAATTCATTTGCACATGATTGGCTGTAGAAATTGAGACCAGACCCAACGATCAGAGACAACCAAGGTTCAGAGAGCACTAAAAATGTAACAAATTAAGAACTTAAGTAAAAATGCAAATCCGCAGAAATCACTATTTGCCCAAGGCAGAGATCAGGGAAGGGCATTATCATGACCACTGTCCCACATCCATGCAAAAAGCTGGGGGTGTTGTCAAAAAGCCCAGTGTCTGTGGTAACTATGGGATATTTTATGTGAAACAGTATTCAAAACAAAGTTTAAATCTACCATATGTCCCAGTTGAGGGCAATAACAATAAATAAGTCATTGTGTCTCAGCCCTCTCTCATCACTGCAGATCTATGGCTGCTACTGTATAAATCAGAAAGTGCAGCTCGTCTTTTTAGGAACATAACAGCACTCCATTTTTTTTCATCTTTTTCATTCCATAATGAATGTAGCGCAAATGGGAAGGCTGCACTGCTGTGATACTTGTCTTATAATTGCTACCTAATATAATATCTTTAAGGAAACTGATAGCAGAAAAAAAAATGTGAATTTGACAGTTTCCTGCCCCAGAGCTGTCAATCTGTAATGAAGTCAGGAGACCTCTGTTACTGATTAAGAGGATATCTTGTGTTTATGTTGCCCTTTTAATCATGCATATTTACTCATTACCAACTCATTTTATTTTAAAGGACATATATAAAATTTATCACTGTGTGTCTTGCAATGTCACACAGGAAATTGCATACTCTTTCACATCATGAAGTATGCTGGGCACTCATCACTACTCCTGGTAAAAGCACCAGTAGAACTTTTCTGACTCAGAAGACTCCACATTAACACACAGCGTAGATAAGCAAAAAACAGAGGAGATGACTGCTAAAAATGCAGAACACTGTGTCTGGGAATGACACTAAAAACTGAGGATGCAATCCAGAAGCAGCACTGGTGTTGCTCCAGAGAGTATCCTGGAGAGCAGGTGAATGATGAGCAGGGTAAAAGCCTGTTTTCATATTTGTATAAACTGCTTTTTGGAGGAATACCTTTGAATCATGAAAGTAAGTGTATCTTCAGCTTATAGCACCTCAGATTTTTCTTAGGTAAGTGTTTAGCAGACCAAGTTAAGTCAGATCTAAACAGACTTTTTCTCAAGCAGAAAAATATTCCATTCACCTTTCATTAGAAGACACTGAGGACACATTAGAGGACTGGAGGATATTGATGATAGCTAAAAAACCTCACCTAAACCCTCCAGTCTGTAAAGTTTTGGATTGTAAAAAGTTTTGCAGTTAATTATGTGAAATCTTAACGTTGGATTTTTCTATATAGAAGGGGAGTGAACTAGATTGAACCGGGCGCTATTTACATCAGTAGACATTATACATATATCTGCCAGTCATGTACAGACTGTTGTAAAATCTTAATGGAATGTAAATAAAATAATATTTTCTTTCTGTCTTTCTAAGGGAGAAGTCAAATCCTAAAGAGGGTCAATGAGAGAGACGTAATAGGACATTGATGGTTTGTAGGGACAAAAAGGGATTCTGTGTCGTAACACGTCGTCTGTCCTGCAAGACACTAATTACCAATCTTAGGTGGAGGGGCTACCTTTATTTAACCAAGAAAAAGAACATGTAAAAATTATATGTGTTTAATAAGTGGCCTTCCACATACTGCTTCTCCTCTGAGTATGTGAGAAACTGGGTGTGCAGAAAAAGTTGTTTCATTCTCCATGTTTGTTCAGCTTAAGCTTTTTTTGCTACCCATGATGCCAGCAATACTGTTAATTACTGCCATAATAAGCACAATAAAGTAAAATGTTTTTATGCCTAAAGCCTAAAGAGGCCCACACAGTACTCCTCATATTAATTTAAACTTTTCTTTCAGCTTGCTGTTTGCTGAAAATTTTAATGTAGACTCTCCTAGAGTAACCTATCTCGATTGCTTTATTCAGCGTCACTGTGGTCTTTTGTGATTATTTTCTGTGGCATCCATTGACACACAGTAAGAACAGTCAGCAACCACTAATCAGCTATGCCTCACTGGGACTTGGTTTGCCAGGAAAAGTTAATATTTTCATTTTATACTGATGGCTCCCACACAGCAAAGACACAGCAGCGCCAAGATGCCCTCCTTGCTCATGCTCCTGACCCTGTTGTTCTGCTTCACCTACCCTTTTCCTGACCGTAAGAAAGCATCAGGATTCCAGTAGTTACCACAGATTTCCTCTGGTTTTCTGTCTGGGTTGTTGATTCTTGAATTCTTTACAAAGACACTTTTGAAAATAATCGCTTGCAATTTGGCATTCCATAAGGATGTTTCCAAAAAGCTAATTCCTCTCTGTTACTGCCTATACCCTGGGACAGCATAGCTGTACTTCTAAATGACTCTCCCTCCCCTCGGGGTCTTTATATCAACAACTTTGCCTTGTTATGTCTTATATAAACCAAAAATTGCTTCCTGACATCTGCTGAACTGCTATATTTTTTCTCTCTTTCCTTCCATGTACCATGCAGTCATTTGTCTTACTATTTGAGAATGTCATTTAAAATTATCAGGAAAAGTATGGAAAATATCTCCAAATTCCAGAGGTAAATTTTTGACTCAGAACTGCATATTTAAAAAGTAATAGCCCAGGTTAAAAAATAAAAATAAAAATAAAAANATAGTGAACTTGACAGAATATTGTTAAATGAAAAAATTATCTTGTTGCATTTTGGGAAAGCAATCTCTAAGATGAAAAATCACTTCTGACTACATGTTTAACAGGAAATACTTTTCATAAAGCCTTGGTGAAGTTGCATTCTTTATATTATATCCTTAATACATCCTAATGAAATACATGATAAAGTATGTAATTTAAAGACTGTACAATACAACTGAAATAATGTTGGATTTCAAGATTTAATATTTCCACTTTTTAATTCTGAGAGTTTTTCACTTAAAATTTAAAACTATATGAAAACATTTCTGGCTTTTACCTATTTCCAACAGAATTACTGTTAAAAATGAATTTACTAGAACAAAGGATTATAAACTATCATATACTCTAGGTAAATACGTCTTTGCGATTAAAAAAACCTGAGTTTTAACTCCAATTGTGAAGAGTCAGTGAACTTTACTGTAAACTTTCTGGAAGAGGGGAAAACTATCTTGGGATTGGAGTGATTTGTTCTGGTCTGATAATGCCTAGCTAAAGCAGGTACAGCTGGCTTGGGAAGTAAGCATCCTCAGTCAGGTGCATACATAGCCCCATAGGTCGCTAAAACATCCTTCTCCTGCCTAGGACATCTTTTTTTTTTCTATGGCAACCTCCAGCAATCTGAAGGGCAGAGCAACTTTTCAGGTGACATTTGCTTGTACTCACTTTATCAAAGTTGGCTCAAAGCTAGTCTAGAGGGAAAGAAGCAGGTAAATACATGGCTTTAGGGCATCCTTGTATACCTACCTAGTGGGCTGTGCTTAAGCCACACAAGAGGACCAAAAGTTTTAAATTACACAAATAAATGCTTGTGGCTTATAAGCAGCTGCAGACTGACTTCCACTGGAGTTCAGAGGTATCACTGTAAAAAAGGACTGGTCTGTCTTGTGATTTATTCCTTTTCTTATACACAGGAAATCTGACTCTGTGATTTTACTGTTTTTACTATTAATCTTCTGAGGAAGAATGCTTGGCAGGGGAGCAGTGAGGAGATTTTTTGCAGGGCCAAAGGGTATTGATAATTAGAGTAAATTCCCGTGTTACGTTCTTACAAGCTGCCGTGACTGCAAGTAAGCTTTTTATTAAGGAGTAAATGTAAAATCTCATTAAAATAATTCCTCTAATTGTGATAACAGCCATTTTCCAGCAACATTTTTACCTCAAGAGAATTTTTCCCATCTCACTGACACTTAAGAGACGTGTTAATCATAGGATCATATCATGGATGGTTTGTTTTCTCACACTTTATAACATAATTAGGCAAAACATAATCTGAGGGGAAGAAACAACCATTTGAAATCAGTCTTTGCAATCTGGAGGTGTGAAACACCTCTACACAGTACATCCTCAGGATAAGAAAGCGGTTGAATTATGTAGGCTATGACACTGTAAGCAATAACAACAGAATATTTTCCTAATTTGTTTTACTCCTTTGGAATCTAGTCACTTTTAAAAGTAGAGCTGACTGACCTTGCAGGACAAGGATCCAGATTACACTCTTGAAGTTTTGGCTTCGGCTTGATATTTTCAGGATAATAGTGGCAGTACTGATCTGCTACTACCCGATTGCTTCTCAGATCAAAACACTCAGCAGATGTCAGTTGATAACCTGCAATACACAGTGGAAGATGTGGTGCTCTTCCTGTCTCTCTCTGAAGTGCATTTAAGTTCTGATTTGGTAAAAAGCAAACTTGAAATATCAGCGCTGTTGGACATAGCAGCTGCTGTTTTACAGAACAGACTGAAAACAACAACTTAAATCACATGTATTAGGAAACAAAAGATAACCAGTATGACCAAATAAAAATTCAGAAGCCTAGAGCAAAAACAAAAAACAAAGGCTGAGGTTTCTTGGAAACCAAGATTTGTGCACTCAGTTTCAGTTCAGAGGATAAAGTTGCTGCTGCTGGAGGGGTCAGGAGCAAACAGAGACATCTTGTGATTCCAAAGTGGGCCTAAATTCCATCAACCCTAATGTTGACAGCTGCAGCTGTCAGCTGTAGCATTAAATGCAGTCATGCAGACATCAAAATGTACTTTATGTATACAGCATGGTATGATGCTAAAAAATTTACAAGCTGCTACCATTGTTGCCACATCCCTCACTTCATTTAGATGTAACTACTTTCATTTTCAGATTTTGTCCATTTTAAGGGTTCAAATCTCAGTGCAGAAGTTGGGACAGATTCAGTATGCAGATGACAGTTTCTGGATATAGTGTTAATAGTTTACCTCCTCCACAGGATGCAGAACAAGGAAAAAAATCAGTTTCCCTCCATCGGTGAATGATAGGCTGATAGAAGATAAACTGAACCGAACTGTCGGCAGCACCAGCATAGTGGATCTGAAAAAGATATAACACCAAAGACTGAACCTGACATAAAGACTGGGAAGAAGCATTCTGTCACATGCATCTTGCAGCTTTGGGATATCTTACAAATACATAAATTACCAGACATACTTTGCAATAAGAATGTGAAATGCAAAAACAAAGCATAGATGGGTGGCAAAACCTTGGTTGCAGAATACAGTCAAATAAATTTCTAGGCATAATCAGTGGCATTTCTGACCATTCTGAGACCATTTTGAGATAGTGATTGCATGGTGAATGCATGGTACGTGCATGGTTGTTGCTGAGTAATTTTATGGAGACAGAGGATATGACCTGATCTTTATTCAATCCAAAAACCAACCACCACTGCCTGCTGGCCCTGCCAAAATGGCATGGATTTTAGATCTTTCCACAAACCTTCTAAGTCTATGTATACTATATTAAATAGTTCAGAATAAAAATTGGGAGACTGTACTGTGAGAAATACAAAAGTATGAAAATTGTAATGAAAGATTCTTTTTGGTTTCTGGGATGATCTCTTCTTCATTCATTTTGATTTCTTCTTGATCTCTTCTTCATTCTTCTTTGTGGTACTGCCATTGTAAGGCTGTCCTTTCGCTTACTTTATTTTGGCTGAAAAAATTCTCTTTTCAGTCATAGGCATGGACTTTTGGCTGGAGCTAAATGCACACTTGGAAAATATTATTTAGACCCTACAAGTACACCCAACTTTAAAGGTAACTGAACTTCACTATACTTCCAGTACTTTGTGTGCTGAGTGGATACCTCCTTCCTAGAGATTCTTAAAGGTGTGTAGACATAGCGCTTACTGGTATGTTTTCATGAGGGTTTTTGTCAGTGTTAGGTCAATAGTTGGACTTAATGTATCTTAAAGGTCCCTTCCAACCTAGACAACTCATAAAATCATAGAATCATTCAGGCCAGAAGGGACCTCCAAAGGTCGTCTAGTCCGACCTCCCTGCAGTTGCAGGGACACCCCCAATTAGAACAGGTTNCGAGAGAAAAGTGGCAGAATCACCTCTCTGGATCTACTAGCAGCACATCTTTTGATGCAGCCCAGGATGTGATTGGCCTTTTGGGCTGCAAATGCATGTCTATATCATTCATAAAAGTGTTAAATAGTATCAGTCTCAGCACAGACCCTTGAGGGGCACCACTTGTGACTGCTGTCCATCTGGACCTCAGGCCACCGATGATTCTATGATTTCCTCTTCTATGATTCTATGATTTCCTCTTCTATGATTCTATGATTTCCTCTTCTATGATTCTATGATTTCCCATGTAACCAAAAGTTTAGAGTCCAAGAAGCACAAGAGAAAAGACCTTCACACTGCTAAAGCAACACCACTTGCACAGGGCCCAGGAAAAAAATCCTTCCTGTTTGACAGCAGTGATGATTAATACTGTCATGGGGACTTCAAAGTCTCTGCAGGGCATTCCTTGTCCTGAACTCCAAGCCTTTGCATGAACAGCTGGCAAAGGAACAACAACAATGCTGCTACAAAAAGCCTCTCCTAGTTGATTATTTGTCCTAGGACATCATGTATTTGTGTGGCTTGCGCATCTCTGCATCAGTGGCATGATGCTGTCATAGGAGAGAAAACTGCCAAATCACAAACAGAAAAGATGGACCCTTTCCCAAGATTGTTCTCAGGAGCAATCCTCCCTGTTCCATTTTTAAACAGCTTAAAATGTTTCAGTACTGCCTCCTTTTTCTTTTCCTGTGTTTTGAGTAAGTTGCCCTGTTTTGAAACTATTTTTCAATCTGCCTTTCATTTTGTCTCCAAACAACAGGAGACATCGTCAAAGAGCAGTCTGTGAAACAGAAGCAAAAATATGACAAATTGATCTGAACAGAGTAATCTGGGTTGTTTGTTTTGTTTTCCCCCGTAGATGGACAGAAACATGATTACAAATCAAAGTATATCTTGAGGAGAAGGAGGAAGGCAAAAATACTGCAGGATATGTTGATGGCTGTAAGAGATCTGGCCCACAGAGACTAAGGCTGCCCTTTTCTAATTAGAGTAAACAGTGACGTAAATTCCCAACAGGAAAAAAAAAATACAGCTGTAGCAATACAGCTTCTTCAGCAAATGGGAGGCCTTTTGCATGGATTAATATCATTTGAGTCTCTGTGTCAGAAACAGGATATCTAATTCCTTGTGCAGGGATGGTGCATTAATCACACACTTCAGAAGGGTCTTTCTGGGCTCGTGAAAGCCTCATGCACTCCTGGGAAAATGTTTTATTGTGCTGGAAGCCATTCACAGAGGTCTCTCATCTGAATGTGCAGAAAAAGCATTCACTGGGGAGAATTCATCCCTTATTCTTTGTTTTTTAAGGATCATCAGTGATTCTTAAACTCAGAAGATCTACTTAGCAGTATGGTCTTCAGCAAATCATGAAGAACTGACCAAGAACTCACACTGAGCCTACTATAAAAGGAAGGGAAAAAGAGTTCACACTTAAAAAAAAAGATAATCAAGAACACAGAAGAGTTCCTCTCCCTTCAGACTATTTTTCATGTCTGCAGAATTATTTGTCTGTTTTGACACAGAGAAAAGACAGATGTATGTCTTTTCCAGTCTAATGTGGAAGTCACTCAAACAGCCATGATAACAATATAGGTGGGAAAGAATGCAAATGAGCCACAGTCATAAGCTGAAATGATACAAAACAAGCAAATGAAAGTAGCAGACACATCATTGTTTATTTTTTTTTTTAAGGAGTACTGTAAGCAGAAGAGGAACAATATATGGTGATTCCACACAGCAAAAACTTCTTTTTGATTTTGTTTGACAGTTTGGTAAAGCCAAGAACTTGTTCCAGGAGAAAACATCAGTGGCTGCCTGAGCCTTGCGAAACTCAAAGTGAGACTTGATAGCTAAATGCTTTAAAAAGTGTCCTGGTTTTCCTGCACAGGTCCACTTTCCACACATTGAAATACTCAGCTCTGGAGCATGGTGAAATTTTTTACCCTTGTAGTATTTACAACACCCTGCTAGCTATGAGAAATGCCAGAGCTTCAAACAGAAATGATCAACACTTGATAATTTTTAGTTAGATCTCTAACAGTGAGTTTTGCATCCTTAGGTCACTGAATCAGAAAAAAGTGGCAATCAGTCACTGTATTTGCAAATAAAATCCTACCTAAATTTATTAATAGCAGACAGCAGAAATACTCCAATCTTGCAGAGCACTACGCCCCGCATTTGTGCATTGCAACCTCCTAGACATCGTCCTTGACTTCCTTTAGGTTTTTGGGTAGTTTGGAGTATTTTGAACATCAGAGTAGCCCTCACCACTATGTAAAACTCAAGAGGATATCACCAGTCTTATAAGGAGTTGGTTAAAATTAGAGTCCCCAGACTATCCATCAAAAATTAACTGTCTAGCCTATAGTCACTAGCAAGAGAGCTATCTTTTTCTTCTTGTAGAAATATCTTGGAAAAAAAACGCCATTGCTTGTACCCTGTTTTTTTAAATTGATTTTGTAATTGACTGTCTAGGATGGTACAACAGAGGCACCAGCCTCAAGTGAAGTTTGAGACTGATAAAACACAGCATTGATTTTGGGAATATCCACAGAAAGTTCAATGAAAACAAACTTCGTAATTTGAATACAAAAGCATCATAATCTTTTTGAATTATTCAGATCTATCCTATGACCAGGAAGCTGCAGTATTTGCCTTCATCTTGTGATGTTTTTCCTAAAATTCCCAAGTTTGGTTAGTTCACATAAAAGCAAACAAGCAAAGTCCCTCAAAGCCTAACCGTTTCACACTTGATTTTGGCAGCATTTACCTGAACTGTTTATTTATATTTACTGAAGAAAACTTGTCCTGGTCTACAAAACTGCACTTGGGCAGTTGCAAAATTCAATCAGCGGTTTATAAACAGCAGTAACAACCAAACACTTATTAATGGTGATTGTAGAATTAAACCATGAAAAGTGTATTCAGCAAGATGCTCCCATTTTACAAATTGTGTGTGCTGGAGAAGGAGGAAAGACAACATTTCTTTCTTCTGTGTTTCCATGTCTCAAATTGGGATCAGGGAAAGGGAATTACTATTGCATACTATGTTTTGTCTTACGAAATTTGAACTGATGTATTATGATCTAGCTGCATGACACCATGCTTATTTAAAAAGTTCTAATGAAATTTTCCACATTATTGTTACAAGTGTGTACTGCAAGTGCCAAGTCTCAAATAATGAAGTTTTATTTATTGATGAGAAGTTCAATGTTGAAGTCTTCTAAGTAACATACAAAGAGAGTGGGCATGAGGGTGTGGAGAACTACTCTCACGTAGCATATTTAATTTTGTGCTTTTCATGTTAGTAAAAACAAAGGTTTTATGTTACTTTCCTTTCTGTACTTGGTGTGCTTTAACATTCCTGTTTGTATGTAGTGATACTTTACACTGAAAAAGAAAGAGGATGTGCAAGAGATTTGTTGTTGTCCATAATTTGTTCATGAATCAGAAATAGGAGCCAGATATTGTCATGAGAAAGTAACTTTACAAGCTTGTTCAAAAGAACATAAAAAGTACAAAAAATTTAAATAATGAGAAATGCTGAAAGCTTTCAAGAATACCATCTAACACAGGGCAAGGCTACACCATGACTCCTCTTAGTGTGCCTGTTAATTACCTTCGAACACTGAAGGGAACTCTGCCTTTGAGCTCCAGGGAACGTCTACTACCCACTCCTGCATTCATGTCGCCTGATTGTGATAGTATCTTGTTGGATTAGCTTGGTTTTGGGGTTGTCTTTATATGAAAGACAGGTCTGCTTGTTGCTTCTCAATTCAGCCTGTAATTTGGCCAGAGAAATCCCTGTGAAACTACATTATCATCAATTTACATGCTTTACAAAACATCTCTGAATTGAACTTGCTCACCATACCCCAGTCTTGGATTAAGTCATATTCCTTTAGGTGATTAGGATGAGCATTAAAAAGCCTTTAGACTAAACCTCTCACAAAGTCAAAAGAGGAAGCTACAAGGTTCAAATATTTTCTCAAATTTCATT
Organism: Thinocorus orbignyianus; assembly: GCA_013400375.1. NCBI lineage: Eukaryota > Metazoa > Chordata > Aves > Ciconiiformes > Thinocoridae > Thinocorus > Thinocorus orbignyianus. The sequence continues at coordinate 143,524 of VXBW01001464.1, forward strand.
ACTCTCCCCAAAGGAAGAACAAATAGAAAATCAGTGCAATGGACTTGTTAGGACAGCTGGCAGCCACAGAGCCTACTGTATCAGCTATAACAGCTATGATAGTCTGTACAGAATCCACTTCTAATTGCAACAAAAGCAGAAGCTTCTCAAATGAGAAAACTAAGGTTATTCCACGTAACCAAGGGCAAACCCAAATACACTCTATACAGCCCTGATGCACCTCTCCTATGGCTACAACCCATAACATCCCGTTCATCTATGGAAAGATTATTTCACCAACAATAGGCTAAGGTAATTAACCTTTGAACAAGCCACCTTAACCCCCACTGCAGAATATTTATCAATCTTAACCACATCAACACTAGGGAAATAAATGTAAAAAAAAAAAAAAACAAAACAAAACAAATCCAGATCTTATTGTGATACACTGTATAAAAATAAAATTAACACAACAAAAAGGCAATATTTGCTAAAAAAAAATTGTAAAAAGAATAAAAGCTGAACAAAGTTGGCAGCAAAGCTTCATAATACTTAAACTGGCTGATTTTTTAAATGGATAGACTTGGAGAACTTATACATCATGCCAGAAAAAAAGATAGAAAAAAATCATTGAAATAATTTATATAGAAAAAAAAAGGGGGCAGATATGAAAAAGAATATGTACATTGCTTTCAAAAAGACTACTATATGGCTTTCCATGTATTTTATCACATTTGCCAAAATGCAAGAAAAAGGGTAGAATTTTTCTGATCTTGTTGCAGGATCTAGTCAAGACAAATAATGATCAGGTCTTTTTTCAGGCTGGTCATTAATTGTTAGCTTGACACAGGAAGTATTACAACAATTGCATGCTTTTATGGAAATCAGAATGGGTCATTTTTATGACTACTGGAAAAAAAAAAAAAGGGATTGAATGCAAACATAGGTTGATAAAAGCCAGTGATACAGATAATCCTACAGAACTAATCTCAGGAGATCTCAGGAAGACACATATATCAAGAGCTAGTATCATTTTTACGATGAAGGGACTATACTGCAATGGTTGCTTCTAGATTAAGCAAAGTGCTTTGATCATTTGACCGTGATAACACAAAACACAACTCAGTCACAACCAAGCCTAAATTTTTACTCTTTCTGTGCACTCACCCTTAATTCCAGCCCATCTACTCCCAGGAGCACTATCCTAACCCTGATCTACCAGTGCTTCCAGGACTAGATCCTTCACCACTTCCTGGCTGATCTGCAGATTTCTCCCAAATAGGAGGCATAATCTCCTCTGGAAAACTTTCCCAGCATAAGGACTAAATTACACATCACCCTTACTGTCATCACCCCCAATCCTCAAATGGCAATATCACTAAAATCCAACAATAATCCAGCCATAAACAGTAGGTCCTTGCTGCTAGAGCAGATTTGCATCTTTTGGCCTCTGCCCTAAAACAAGAATTGAAATAATTTCTTATTTCATTCCACAAGGTAAATCATGGCAGGATCCTGTTCAAAAGTGACTATTTAATCCAGTCCTGGCCCTGGTCTGGCAAGACCCGTAAGCCCCTCTGCCAGCTGTCTGTCTGTATGTGCGTTATCTCCTGCATGCCCTTGCAAGTCCCAGGAAGTCTAGGTTAAGCCCCAAACTTATTGTCTGTTGTTAACCTGGACTCTAATCAAATGCATTTCTCTCACCAGCAGTTTCTGCCAGTGCTAGATCACAAATGAGATAAGAACTGTCTGGCTAGCTCTAGAGCCCTGCATAATTCAGCATCCAGTTTCGGGCTCTATAACTTGTGACCTTTTGGACAATTGGAGGCCAAAATCTTAATTTCAGCAGTAACTCTGTTCAAGGGAACTCAGTCCACACCATTTCTTAATCAGTTAGCACGCACAGCCACCAGCACATAAAACAGCCAAGGAATCTCTTCTGGTAGCAGCCCCTAACCAAAGATTTGTAGCCCTAGCACTACAAAAGACAACATCAGTACAAACACAGTCCTAATCCAAATAGCTTTGACGGCCTCAGGACAAACATTTATCTGACTCAAACATTCCTGATGCAAAGCTGTTGGCCCATGCAGCCAGGCTCTCTGAACAAACCTTCATCTTGATACCAGGGACATAAAAGCCAACATAAACCTAGTCTAGCCTAGATCTAGGCCAGCAGTGGTTTCTCCTGCAAACCAGCCCCAAGTCTAGACAACACCCTTTGCTACGCTTGTTTTAAATCCACTGGTTTTTGCTGCCACACACCTGAGCCACTGGCCTAAGGCCCTAGCTATGTGAAAACCACAGCCTGCAAGAGAAACCATAAGAGGCTGTGCTTTGCCAGCCCTAACACTTCCCCTTCAGTAAGCCTGTAACTGAGGTGTTTCATATTTGCAATGCTGATTGCTTTAGCTGACCAGTGATGACTGTCAACACTACATTATCAGCCATAGACCCCATCTGACAGAACTGATTCATCCTGCGCAAAGGAGTGCAGATACGTGACATGAAATGGTCACTCAGACAATATTGACAGAAGAGCTTTTCAACATCAGAAAACTGAATGTGTGACTTTAGCAACACAGCGAATCAGTGGCAGCTCTGCCAATAAAGGACAAGTCCCCTTATATGATATTACTGCTCAGTTCTCTAGATTACATAGTCAGCATGAAAAATTTCCGAGTGAAACTGACCTTCATTTCATGATGATCTTATCAAACATGACCATTTTTTTCTTTTGGAGAAAGGGCATTTCTATTTAGATGAATCAGAATTTTGTATTAAAAATGAGAACACAGGGAAATGCTCAGAATTTAGGAACAAAATTCAAGTTGAATTTAAGTTTACAGTCATCTTTTCCAGGTCTTCTGCCTTTCCAACATTGTAAGTATGCAACATAGATTTATAATTCTCAAATGATGCATATAAAATGAAAGAGCATGAAAAACTATAGTTCTTCCCCTGTTTTATGATAATACCTTTATTTTTGAAAATGAGAGCTGTTTTACTGAATTATTTTTGCCATTTACATATCCTGTGAAAAGACTGCCAAGAGTTTAGCACACAAGGAATGTACCACTAACAATTACAAAGTCAAGAAATCTAGCAATTATACAATTCAGCTCCCACAGGAACAGCATGAGCTTTCTTCTTGTAGTTTTAAAGCACTCCACGTCACCAATAAAGAAGCTCACATGTCAACTCCCACATTGAGTCTCTACTGAATTATATCCAGGTGTCTAACTTAGCCTCTCCGAATAAGAGCATTCAGGGTAAATTGGAAAGGATTATAACAGTCATTCTGGAGACAACAATCCTAAAACTAGAGTTCTGCTACATCTATAAATTTGTTTAGATGTGTTTATGAAAAAACTGCCTTGTCCTAGGAAATAAAATTTTGACACCCAAAGAGATCCTACTTTGTAAGGAAAACTTGCTAATACAACAAGAAGCCTTTCATCTGATTTTTTAAAGAAAAGTACTTTACCATCACAAGCTGAAGGCAAAAGTCATAGTTATAGTAAGTATGGAAAGCAGTTGCCAAGCCTGATGTAACAGAATTGTGCAAGCATTTTGATACTCCTATATTAGCATTATTGGTATGTACACTACTATATCCTACAAAATCTAATAAATGAAATAAAAGGTTTCGTTAGAGAAATTACTAAATAGTATAGAATAATATCCTTGTTGGATGAATATCTAAAGTATCTTCTACAATTGTCTATTAGAAAACTAACTGTATTTAAATGCAAGGAATTTTTAAGGGCCTGATTCAAGGCAAAATCTATTGCTAACATTAGAAAAGATCCTATAGCTGTGAACCGGGGTTTTGTTTGTGTATTTTTCTATATCCACTTAAGACAACAGACGCATCAATAAAATAACAGTTACTGAGCTATGCTACTCGAATTTTCAAAAGGTGCCAACAAGTAGCAGAACTATAAAATAGTTTAATCTCAGCAGTGTCTGTTCTTCCTGTGCCTAGCCAGCTTGTATGCTCCTGTTGGCTAGAGAGTCTTCACACAAGCAGAGTACTGCCTTTGATTTAACCACCGCTTCTTACCTTGACAGAGAAGGAAATGTGAGCACCAAGAGATAAAGGTATTTTCCCTGCCATGAAAGATAACAGTGGAAATACCAGGAACACAGTCCAAGCCTCCGGTCACCATTTCAGGGCCGTTGGTCTACATGACCAGTTGTCCCCAACAGATACGTTCTAGCTCACCAGGCTGCCTTAAATCCATAGGCAGCACAAGTAATGCAAAGTGAGCAGTACTGTTTACATTGCACTGGTGTTCATCATCTGGATATCATCTGTAGCACAGGTAAAAGTGTTTTAGACATTTTGAGTTGACTAGCATCTGTTTTATTAAGGCATTTTCATTCTAACCTTCAAAGAGGAAGGAATGTATTCTTCAGGTCAGGCTTCTCCTTGTGAACTGCTCCTGCTGTTTTAGCTTGCTTTTTGTGCTGCTAACATGCCAGGATGGGTAGGGAATAGTCCACAGGGCTGTGCTACTTCCCAAGCTAGCCCATTCCAACCCAGCTTAACCCAACCCAATCACTTCTTGCATTTTCCAGTTCACTGTTCAAGCTTCTAGCTGCCATCAGCTCTAGGTTAAAGCAAATGTCATCTACCTCTGGGGCCCACAGTAAAAAATTTATGTAGTCCTGGACATGATACAGGTTTTACAGTTTTACAGCTGAAATCCTTCAGGTTCCTTGGACCTACTGGAAAAGGATTTATTTTATTGTAATTCCCAAATGTTCATTTTTCTATGTGTGTTTTCCCACAGAATGTGCGCATTGCTTCCAGCAATGTGTTTTATATTACCTGGAAGAAAAGAAATGCTCTTATGGGAGGAAACAATTTTATTCTTATTGCCAGTGCAACACAAAGCAGAACTTCAAAATGACACCGTGACTTCTCAAGCAAAGTCATCCCATTTATTTTGGAGCTTGGGGACCTCATTTTCCACTCCCTTCTTCCCTCTTCTGTGTAATTACACTAGTATAAACGCCACACATTACAGGCCAAAGATAAAGACTTTTTTTCTTTTCGCTTGTCATAGATGAAGCAGATTTTATGTCCTTGATTTATTTGTACCTCAGCAGCACATACAGAAAGTAATCTGCCTTTTCTCTTTAGGGCAGACATTGGGTATGCCTTTCTTGGCATAAACTCAATCTCTTTTCCATGGAGTGCCAAATGAGGCTTTCATCAGATATTTAACTATAAAGTATTTCATGTAGAATTCAAGAGCTAGCCTGGACTAGGCTTTGTGGTAAATGCCTAGTGGAAAATTAAGATCTACAAAAATCTTTCTCATCTTTCTAATGCATCTTATCTACTTTATGTTGCTCTAAGAGATCAATGGACAATGACCCTCACCTTGATAGTGAAGTCTGCAGTGAGAGGCCCAGATATTCTTAATATCTCTTTGTCAGGAAACTTCTGGAAGTCGATACTAGAATTGTCCATGAGGAAGGAGCCTGTGGAGCTGAGGCTGTTTTCACTCTTCACACCTTGAAGAGTCTTGGTTTCCAAATCTGAAAAATACAAACAAATTAACAGAAACTAAAGAACCACAATTTGAAGAGTAAGTAAAGGAAGAAAAACACAAAACAGTGGTGGTGCAGATTTCCCTCCTAAATTAGTGATAATGCAGCTTTACTGTTCTTTTCCATAGTTTATTCATATTCCCATATTCTTCCCTTTTTGCCCTCCATCTGTTTGACTGGCTTTGTTCAACCCCTAGATTTCTAGCTCTGCATTTACCTCCTTACCATATGTCAGGTTTTTACTCTCTTCCAGACATATTAATCCATTCCTAGGTAGGCATATTTGTCATTGTTTAACTGACCCTCAGTAAGCCATACTCCTATGTGATGCATGATTCAGACATTCACCCATGAGTGCTGGCTTTGTTAAGTTGCTGTTCCCTCTTTCAGTTTGAAGGTGGGTCACTAACCACATGTTACTGAGATAGACAAGTAACTGAAAGCAAGACAACCAGCAAAGAAATATCAGTATGACAACAATCCTACTTCCTCTCCAGAAGTCTGATCCATCCCAGTAGGAAGCGAAGGCAAGCGCTGGACCTTCCTGAGCTCTCTCCACATTCGAAGCTTCCCAAAGTGGACATTACTTCAGATACTGTTTTGTAGCAGTTACTTCTGATTGTTAAATCATAATAATCATATTAAATCATTTATTAAATGGAAGTCAACAGTCAGAAAGTAGATCGATGCCATCACCTAGCTAGCCTCCCCATCAACTCCAGATTATGTTTTACAGCACGTTCACCAGTGAACTGTTTCTTGCAGTTATTTCAAAGTGACAACGCATTTCAACATGAAGGGTTGCAAAGCAGTAATTCTTTCACATGCATTTCTGAAATTATGCAGAATATCTTCTCCCACACAAAGGGGCAGCTGAGGCAACATCTGAATTAGATAGAGATGTGCTATTAATTGGTGATGGAATCCTATGTTTAGAGACAGTAAATGGAAAAAATGCTTTTATTAGTACGTATTAAGTCGTTAACTAGGGGGAAGAAAATAATTGCAGTAATTAGACTGCTTTTCAGGATGAATATTGAGAACTAATTCATGAAGGAAGTTACTGAGGCTCTACACTAAGAATTTTCTCTGTATTAATGAATTCCTTGGTTTTCAGTGAGACTAGTATCCTCCTTTGTGATGCACTTAGCCATATATTTGTTTCTGAACAAGGCTGCATGCATTAGGGATAAAGGTGGTTTTAAGAGTTGTGTATATATAATCGGCCTCCTGCTGACTTCTCCCACAACCAAAGTTCACAGGGCAAAATAATTCCCTCCCCCTCACCCCGCTGTAGCTCATACATATATAAAATCCTTTGATGGGTGAATAGAAAGATTCATGGAGACATCTGAAACAAGAAAGAGATGTATTTGGACTTATTCATGTTTATACAGAGCGGTTAACCTAAATCTCAACCAGTGACTCAGGCAGACCTCACTGATTCAAATTTTTTTGTCCTGAAATGTGATATGGCCTGAGCAAAGACCTCTTTAGATCAGTCTCCCATGTTAAAACCTCATTTCTCTCAAAGCTGTCTTGTAGCTCAATTTCATTTTAAAAATAATAAAAATATTTTTTTTTCTACCTTGGAAGGGAACATCTATACTGTGAACGAAGACAGGAGGGAAGTACAAGCAGCATTCGTACTTTAAAGAAAAACGAAATATATTTATTCTCAGTTTATAACATGTAATTTGCTGGTCTTTATTCACAGCTCTAAACCTAAAGAACCATGTTGTGGCATGTTCACTGTTTTCTCAACACAAGCAGTACACTACAGAATGGGGCTGATAAATCAGCCCTTATTTTGCCACTCAGTACAAATTCTTTGGGTGAAAGAAATCCGGAGAGTAAGAAGGGTTTGGTGTTTCACCCCTCTGCTGACACTGATGTTTGTATTTACACTGACAAGCATAGAGGATTTTAACTGGTTTGTGCTGCTGGAAGGTCCTACTACTTTTCAGGAAAGGAGAAGGGGAGCACTCCCTATAATAATGTGTGCTTCTGAGAGGTTACACAGTAGAGTTTGTGTTTTTTCTGTCAGTATGCTTCATTTACCAACACTCCAGTGATCATTTGCTGCTGCTGAAAGTAGAAGCGTCTTGTGAGTAGCTAATGCATTGAGAACTGAGACAGAGGGATTCAAAGAGTTTCTGTTAATGAAATAAATGGATTTGCCTTCAACTGTCACCGAATATTCTCAAATCCTGAGACTCTTTTCCCAGCAAACAGGTATACACAGTTGCTGGGATACACAGCTCCCAGTCAGAAGAAGCAGGCAAGTGTTATAGCTACCAAGTGAAGGGGTAGTAGCACTCAGTGGTCTTAACTCCTTGGACTAGTCTCACTACTAAGGAGCATGGTTTGATTTGGGCATCCTGTTTCTGATCTTTAGACTATGATTTTGTGCGTGTATGAATGCGCATGTGTGCATCTACGGGAGTGAGAGAGATTATTATAACAGAAACATGTGTTAAAGTCATGAGCAGCTTGATAGCTAAGCTCAGCTGTAGGGAAGCTTATACTTTACTGTCCTCAATATTTCTTCGCTCAGTGGGATACATTTTATTAATTTTAAACAAAAGCACTTGGCACCAAGAGAGCCAGCCAAAGGATAAGCAAACAGAAATGACTGAAAAATTACGGAAGGGCAAAGGATTCTGCAATGTTGGCCGAGCTCTGCTCTGAAAAGAGCATCTACCACTGATGTAACTGGGTCCAAGGACAGCTTCTGAGGGCAGGACTCATCCCTGTGTCAAAATCAGCAATCTGAGAGAGGGAAACCAGATACCACAGTGTAAACAGAGTACTGCGGGTTAGCAAGACTTTCTTAAACAAATGTACACTAACTTTTTCTACTTACATAAATGATCAGGTCCTTTCAGCACGAGGCGAACTTGTCTGCTTCCATAGGGAATAACGACGACTGTATCATCCACTGCAGGAAGGCAAAAAGCATGGTATAAATAAGCAAAGAAATTCCCATCTGTTTTCAAATAAGCAATGAAATAAGTGCTTAACAAGGCAATCAAAACAGAAGATTTTGGACCAATCAAGCAATCCCATGAATCATGAAAGAACATTAAAAATCTGGAAAAAATCCCTTATTAAATAAGAACTTTGTACTTAGAAGAAACCAAACCTGTTGATTTTCTTCATTCTCAACTCCTTCACAACCATTTCCAGATTTAAAGAGTAACCGATAGCTTTTTATTTCACCATGATTTCCCTTAAACTTCCTCCAAGTCTTTTGAATTGGTGTTTGTGGTGAAGCAGAGAAGTATAAACTTATTCTGGTGTTTAACCAAAACAGCCCATTCCTTCACATGACTCTTTCCCAGTTGAACCCTACAGCTTCTCCATGATCCTGCCCATGCTATCTGATGATCTCCCGCTGCCCTCAGGCATGCCTTCTCTTTCACACCTTATATTTTAATGACTAGAAGTGTTATAATTCTGCTACCCTTTCCACACCATTAACAGAAAGTCTCTGGGAAAACAGAAGCCCATTAGAATGTCAGGTAAACAGGTCTTAGAGCAGAATCTTTCTACCTATGAAGCTCTTGGAAGCTTTGCCAACTGGATCTAAACTGGGGTGTGAATTAGCATGTAGTTCACATGCAGCTGTGAAAATTAGTTAGGTCAGCACTTCCAAAGATGGAGCAACCTCAGTAAAGTCCTGAAAAGAGGTGGGAGGGAAAGGTGTGGAAAGATGTTAGAAAATGCTCCCAACTCTACGCCTGCATCGTGGAGTGGGTACCCAGAGAACGATGACCTCCACTAACCAGCACGACTTGGTTCTTCATTCACCCTTCCCTGTCCTTTCTGCCTCTTTCTCCTATAACTAGGAGCCAGGAACAAAAATGATGTATGCCTAAGTGAATTTTTTGCAGGGCAGATGTAGATGTGAGAGGAATGAAGCCTCTTTCATTAGAACTGCTCATACTGGTGTCACATAATGCCCACTAGAAAGAACTACAGCTCTCCTCTCAAAGCAATATGTTGCTTTGTCAAGTAAGGCTAACTCAGCTAATATTATCTTTCATCCAAATATATGAGCTGGGGCTTTAAGTTTCTGGCCAAACCAAACTGTTCCAGCCTAGCTAAAGCAGGATTCTCAGTTACCAGCAAAATAGTTATTTATGTTGTCATTTTATATCAAAAAGCAAAGAGAGGCAACAGAAAGAGGGAAAACTACCAGAAACACAGAATTTACATTCATTCATCCAAACTTATACCATCTCAAAACTGTGAACTAGAATGCTTAAAATTTTAAATTCAGTCATGCATCACTCTTACATTGGGAATTTCTGACACTCTTATGTTGGAGATGTTTATAGGATGAAATATCCATACTTTTGTGGCATCTTAACATCCCAGAAGTGAGGGGGAAAATGTAGGCAGTCTGGTAAATCTCTGAGTGTCACAGCAGTTGTGTAGAGATAAAACCTGTTAATGTACCCAGGCTCTTCTGAACCTTGTCTCCATTTTCAAAGTCTGTTTTGATGTTTCCTCAACCTATCTAGAAATTTCATCGTCTCCTAAGACTTCTGTAACACTGAGATTAAATTTATTCAAGACACATTCTGCTCATGCACATCTCTGCTTCCCCATCAATTAGTAATGATAGACATCTTTCATTTCTACACGGAATTCAAGTTTCCTATTTAAAAGAAAAATACTCAAGTCTTACAAAATTCACCAAATGTTGATATTCTTATGCTGATTTTATTGGTACCCTTCTGGCACTCATATTGAAGATACCCAGTAGGATAACTATATTTTATCCATTTTGAGGAAGAAAATACTGGAGTATGATATATCACCTTGCTGTATATATCACATTTATTGGAATGAGTCTGGGAAAAACAATAACTTCATTTTTTGAAAAAATATTAATAGTCAAGTTTTTAAAAGTCTTATTTAAAAACAGTCCTGTGTCATTATTATATTTGACTGTCTCTCAGTCATGAGCTCTAGTAGTGATAGTAGTGCTAGAGAGCTAACTACTCACTGATATGCCACAGAAAAATCAGTCAGTTTAAAGATCATGCAAGACTAAATATCATATATTCTTAGCCTGTATCTTCTGCCTCACGGTATTGCTAGTACTATATTTTACCCAATCTTGCTGTTGCTCTCCACTTGAAATCCTAGCACACTTTACGTGAAATGCAAAGCTCAGTGGGATTTATGTTTATCATAGTGCTTCCTGCTTTCACAAGGCAGAAGCAATAGGGACTGAAGGATAATTTCCTGAGGTTAACAGTGATGAGAAGGAGACATTTCCTGTGAAGAGACATGTGAAAGAAAGCATGGTAATATTTTGTCACAGCTCCCTCAACAAGAAGGAGAGAGGCAGATTATGGAGCACATGTGTGGAGCACTCTGGAGAAAAGACTCAGTGTGTTAACAAGTGGTTGGTTTCCTCTAGGGAAGATGCGTGGAGAGGCAAGGGAGAGATAACTGAGAGGACAGTGGTGTAATGCTGTGAAGGAAGTGCAAGGATGTAGGCAAAGTTTATATGCCGTGTACATACATCAGATTCCTGTGAGAGATCAGTTTCTTCTGGCTTTGGATTTTGAATTTGGATTTTATCCACATGGTTTAACTGCAGTTCTCATGATGGAAAATTGAGCTGCTCCTATTTCCCCATTACTATTGATATTCAACAGAAATCTGGAACTGCATTTAGTTTTGACAACGATGGTAAGAGTAATCAAATAAGTATCTATTCTGCATCAGGGAAGCAATTTCTACAGTTCTCTTTTAGAAATAACTTACTTCATTAATGGATGTCAAACTGTTTCTAGAGAAATACTAACTTTGCGTAAGAGGATCCGCAGAATTCACCCATCACTTATGCCATCAACTCTCTAGCTCCTTGGTGAAAACAATGCAGCTCATCTCCACAGGAAGATATACACACTCTTTCCAAAAGCAGATATTGTTAAAAAAGAGAAAGTTTTACTTTCTGATTGAACTACCCAAGTTTAGCCCTAAGAGAAAAGGCTATTTCTGGAATGAATTAAGTCCTTTGTAGGTTTGGGTTGTCCCCGTCCCCGTCCCGCCCCATAGAAACAAGACCATAGACATAGGTGCTTCCTTTTTCATGAAAATATAGGAGAGAATTCAGTGTCACATTGCCTCCTGCCCTGCTATGCTCCTATTTCTGAGGCCACTGGGAGATGTATACTACCCCTATAAATTCTGACGAGGCAGTTCCTGTAGCGAGTGCTAACTGTTTAAAAGTTCTATTAATTTCATTCTAGTACTATTGTCCTATGCCTTTACATGATACAAACAGCATGGAGAAGGGAACTGGATATGAGCACCAAGTGAAAATGAATTCAGTATGATGAGCCCGAGACTGTGTCTGGAGTGGTTTTGAGATATAAACAACTTCAGAAACCACTGGGACAATGCTAGAAAATGCTCCCTATCACACTCCTCAAAACAGAATGCTGTGCTCTGTCAGGCAAATAAAAATTCCAAGAGACCCCACAGAACACCCACAGATACCTGCTGATAACTGGGCACTGCTGCACATACCCCTTTTGATTTTTCTTATGTTGCACAGCAGTCTGGCTTATGTATGCCTTTAATGCCTTGCTCATATCACAGACAAAATAAGTGTAATTCTTGAGAAACAAGGATTATTCTATAGAGGTAACTTGAATTAGGCTATTGATTTGCCAAATGTAATCCAGTCATTCCAGTAAAGAAATCAGGCCCTGATCCCAGATACGCTTATGAAGATAAATTTACAGTGACAAATAAGCAAAATGCTGACACAGACAAAGTATCAAAGTGACAGATGTTTATACAGCTCTGAGGAGGATAAATGCAGAAAATAAACAGAGCAGTTTTTTAAAAGATTTTCAACTTATAAAATTTCATATTTTCACAGCACATCCATAAACCATTTGGAAGCAAACCTCAAAAAGAATTCATATTAATTCCCACATGCAAAGGAGAACTGTAAGTGTGCCTTTACAATTACAAAAAGCCAATTTAAAGGAGCACTAACTTTTGATTTGACTAATATGTCAATTTGATTTTGATTTGACTGTGTCTGAGCGAATAATCCATTCTCTAACAATTTTTTCACATTTGCCCCACTCTAAAACTATGCTCTCTACTGTCTGCTTTTCTATATATATAGCAATCTTCATATTTAATAGCAAACAATTGGGAGTAGGGATTCTATTTTATTAACATTTCACTGTTGTACATAATATATTAGTGCCTTTACCCTCAATAGAAAAGAGAGGAGCACCTTTTTAACACAAAGCAACTTAAAAACAATGAATTCTTCTTACAGGAAAAACATTTGCCAAAAAAGATTACAAATACTATCACGTCTCAAGCAGCCTGGATATTTCTGAATTTGTTAATGCATATTGCAGAAACAGTAACAATGAGGTGAAATTCCATTCCTAAATCTTTGTGATTTATTTACTTTGCCGACTAATATGCAGTTCTGCCTCAGTAACGGAACTCTTATGAGGATTATTGTTTCCTTCCTTCATATGAAACAGCCAGTCCTTCCTTTACGTACTTTCTTTCTTTCTTTCTTTCTCTCTTCCTTTCTTTCTTCCTTTCTCTCTTCCTTTCTTTCTTTCTTTCTTTCTTCCTTTCTTTCTTCCTTTCTTTCTTTCTTTCTTCCTTTCTTTCTTCCTTCCTTTCTTTCTTCCTTCCTTTCTTTCTTCCTTTCTTCCTTTCTTCCTTTCTTTCTTTCTTTCTTTCTTTCTTTCTTTCTTTCTTTCTTTCTTTCTTTCTTTCTTTCTTTCTTTCTTCCTTTCTTTCTTTCTTTCTTCCTTTCTTTCTTTCTTTCTTTCTTTCTTTCTTTCTTTCTTTCTTTCTTTCTT
>VXBW01001464.1:162646-173044 GCA_013400375.1 Thinocorus orbignyianus
GGGGGGGGGGGGCGTGGTTAGGGAGATGAAGTCTTTTTCGATTCATTAGGGACTGGAAAGGAAGCCCCCACCAGGAATGAAAATGGATTACTGCAACAAGTTGTGCCTAGAAATGTTCTGAAGTAAGCAGTTTTCATACTCATTTCTACTACATGTTAAGCTTCCTCCCCTAAAAGCAGGGTAATGAAGCACAGACTTTCCACACTGAAATCTTTTGAGTTTCAAGTTGCTGAAGTATGGTCAGAGGCTTGAACTGCAGATTGTTACCGCACAAAATGTCAGAAGTGGCTCCATTAAGTTCTCTGACAATCTAACCCAAAACCCGATTAAAATCAAGAAAATGCACTTACAAGTTCAATAAGATTTGGATGAAGGTCTTGTGTATTTCTAAAAGTGCTCCTATGAAACTCATTTCTATTGTGGTTAAATGCCCTTATAGCAGTAAAGGCAGATCATGCAGAACTCTGGAGGTCTCTCAGAATATGGAAGATGTCAGCCATACAGTACCAGAGTGAAGAAATCACAGGTGAGTATGAACTCCCTGCCCTGTTCTTTACCACCTCTAAAGTGAGCTGATTTTTTATTCTCCTTATGGGTTTAGCATAAAGAAAGTAACAAAAAGCCAGAATAATAACAGCTAATCCTTAGTTGGCTGAGCCTGTATTGCTTTCTGGCATATTAAACCACAGTTCTTCACAGAGGTAAAGATTCCATATTACATTTTAAGCTGAAGTTCCATACTTCATGCTGAGTTTGATATCCCCACCATCATCATCACCACCTTTACTCCACTGACAGCCAGTGAGCTGGCAAAAAAAAACAAACCCAAAAACTAGAAATATTCCTGACTTTCAGATACATTCATAAAATAGATTTTACAGGACACTGAAAGAAAAAAGATAATCTTACAAGTTATCAGAGCAACTGCTTATAGTTTATATAGTTTAAAGACATCATACTGAAATCCCACAACAGGAGTTGGAACTAACTCGCTGAGTGTGTGCACGAACATTATATGTATATGTGTTCCCCTTGTGAACTTGAACTCTGGCTCAGTTTAGCAGATTTTTCCAGAAATAAAACTGGACCAGCGATGACCAGGTTCTGCTTCAGCCCTGGTAGCCTGGAAATGCCCTGAAGTAAGACATTTTCATAATAATTTCTATTCAGTATTAAGAAACTCTGAGCAGGAAATAATGTAATAAAGGAAGCTTGCAAATCTAGCCAATTATAAATAAATCTCTCTGTTTTTCAAAGGGCATCTCTGCAGTTCAAACACATGAAGTTCTGAGAATCTGAGAAAAACAAAGTTGCCCTTCACATAGATAATAATGTGGGTCTTAATCCAGGACTTCTATTGACTGTCACTGCTCAGCTGAAGAAAGTTTTGGATCAGAGCCACTGTTTCAACTGGGTCCAAAATCCTTTTTTAACGTTAGGATTAAGAGCCAGTGTACTCTTTAAATTACTGTGGAGAGAACAAGCTCCAGGCTGTACAGAAAACTGGAACCTTACTGGTGTTGGTGATGGAGGGGCTTGCAACCCGTGACAAAGTGGTATCTTCCTTTCTGTTCACTGGCACCTTATGATGACAGATCACAGCCTCAGGGTTTTTCTTGTACAGGCTACCAACATGATCTTGTGACAGGTAGTCCTGTGTAGTACCAAGCACCAGGCAGGATCCACCTGTGCCCCAAGGAATTTTGATGGAAGCACACCACAATCAGCAATTAAAATTGAAGAGCAAAAGTTATTTTTCACAATGGCAAGGCAATTTGTAACTATGCTGGTAACAGTAGGCCCAGTGATACGTGCAATCAAAGTACTTGCTTGGCACTTGAGCCAAGCACAACTGAACGTGCAGCTCTTCAGGCAGTTTAACAAACTACAGTCACTGACCAGAAGCCAAATTGCTAAATATAGCCACTGGAGAGACTGAGATCCATCTTCCAACACAGTGAGCATGTAACTGGCCAGCTCAGTGATTTGTTGTTTTTTGTTGCCTTATCTCCCACCGATCCACTGGAACCGATCTGCAGATCCTACTTGGTATCTGCCCCCTCAGCCCAGTAATCCCAGAGAGACAGGGTGCTCTGCTACTCATATTTCTAAATCTAGACCAGGACACTCACGGAGTTTCACCCTGCCAGTGTGGCAGAAATAATACATTGAGAATGAGTGTTTCAGCCAAATCTCTAGAAGCAAACACTCAGCAGCAGATGGAACTCAAAAGACTTTCTTATTTGACAGGTTTCCCTCAGGGAAAAGAATAAACATAACCTCATTCTGAAACCACTCTTGATTTAAAAAGAAGCAATTAAATCAATTTAAAAGCTACAGCTTCTAATTGAAGATTTACAGAAGCATTAACATGTCTAATGTGGGAAAAAGGCAACTCCTATCTTTGTATATGCAAATTTCATTAGAAGGAATCTTCCTACATAAAAAAAAGATTCAGTTTGGGGGGGTTTGGGTTCAGACATAGATAAACAACCAATTTACTGTGTGGACCAACATAGGAGACCCCACAGCTGTGGAAACAAAGCCATACCTAGTTCTTTCTCTGATGACAGAGAAATACAGAAGCTGCTGTTCCATAAAGGAGCAACATTTAAACAGAATTAAATTCCCAGCGTTTTTAAATAGATGATAAGAGGAAGAAAATACTTTTGTGACTGTTTGTATTCACTTATGCATTTCATTCATACTTGTCCTTGGTTTTGCTGGGCTTGGGTTCATGCGTCCATATTTTACCAGAGTAAGAATGAGTTTCTGCTTTATTCTTGCGTGCTTGTGTTCTTATTGATGGAGAACAAAAATCCCTAACTTTTCTTAGTCAGTGCTTTATGTAGCAGGTTTTTACTGAAATGCTTGATTTTCTCCAGTAGAATCACACATGTTGTCTGGAGAGATACTTCATTTAGCATTTCCAGGGGAAAGATTTGCTAGGTTTTGTAGTTGAAAATTGAAAATACTTCAAAATACTTGAAAGTTGAAAATACTTCAAAAGAAGGTGATTGCAATGGCCATTTTAAGTCAAAACTCATCAAGGCAGCTCTCCTTCAGCTTCTTCAGAACATGTTTGAGAAACCAGAAGGAAATTCAATTAAGTCTGCCCTCTAGACTCATTCTCTTCTCCTAGGCTACGAAGCACAAAACTGCAAAAGCATTTAATTGGCACTTGTGACAGATTACATTTGACTGTGACCCTTTGTCAGCTCTGGTGACTTCATGAAATGCTTGATATAGCCACTCAGACCTCTCCTCTGCCTGGTGTACAAGCTTCCTTCTCTCAGACAGGCTTCTTTTGTCAACAGGAGCTGGCTGGATCAATGGGGATTCAGCTGCAGTGCTTTGCCGCTAACAGTGCCAGCACAGACTTTCTGGTGCTTCAGGCAGTCACATAATCTGTGTTATCAAGGAACAGACTTCACCCACAGTTCAAATACTTGAGAGAGACTTCATGTCCCCAAGCCACTGCTTAGTCTATATGGTATTCCAACCTACTGCTCAGTGTGTAAGAGGGGCGCACGCAGGCTCCATGGGAAGACGCTTCGGATGGGGGAGGAAACTAGCTAAAATGCCTGCAATTCCATTTCTAGATCTTCACAGTGTCTGGAAGCCTTACCACAGCCTTCAGTGAGAGCCACTCATCCATTTTGGTAGGGACTCTAAAACCTGCCCAGCCAGCGCAAACACCCTGCCATCTTCCCACAGCACTATATCCACACCACTCTACCCACCTCAGGTTTTTAGGTGTGCTAAGGAAATACGTGGACACAAGATGACTTCCTGGTGACTGTAACAGAAATCTTAGGAGTCTCCAAACCTCTCTTTTTGCTAAGTCTCCAAACTACAATGTGTTTCCTCCTCAGCAAAGGGAGGTGCTCTCTGTGCTGCTGGTCAAAGACAAAGCCACAGTAGGTAGCTCATATACTTGAGAGTAACAGCAGGTATTGTTTGTGCTGAAAGACTAGAACAAAATATCTCTGCAGCGATGCAAATCTCTTTTGGACCATAAAGTAGAAAACTGATAGCTTAGGGCAGGGGTGTGGAGTTCAAATAACGCAAATGCAGATTCTTTCACACAATAAACATATCCCCATTCCCTTGCCACTCTCTGCCACAAAAATGTTGTTACCTGGCACGATGATAGAAATTTAACCATTTGGCCATTACACTTATGAGTCATTAGGTTCTCCACCCCACTCCTTTCTGTGTGCTGGAAAGATGTGCTGGGGAAAAATTTTCTCCTTCAATGTGAGAAAAGTGATATTAATCAACAATAACGTAAGATTTGTTGTCTGCAGAACATAAGGTAGATGAGGATGGAAAGTACTAGACAAAAGTTCAAGCAGTAGTTCAGCTGTTCAGTCTGACACAGTTCAAAGAGCACCTGACCATCAGAAATCAAGAATTCAGTACTTTCTGAAATGCTGTGTCTCCAGAAGACATACAGGTTCAATACTCTAGGAAAAAAANAAAAAAAAAAAAAAAAAAAAAGAAAAAAAAAGAAAAAAGATGGATTCATTATGAGCATTTAGGTCCAAGAGTTTGGTGCAGACATCAAAAACTGAAAAGCCATTATAATCATAATGAAATAAGACTGGGATAAATTGAAAGACAATTCAGAACTAATCATATCATAATGCATTCTACAGGTCTGAGGAAAAAAGCCACCCTCTTGCCTGAATAATACAGTTAAACACTTTCTGGTGTTCTATAGCACAGAAAACAAAAAAACAATAAATTAAAAAACCCAAACCCAACAAACCGAAAAACACAGCTACAAACAGGAGACAGAAATGGCTGAACTACAGGAGACAGAAATTCAAGCAATCTGTAAATACCTAGATTTTTTTTTTCCCCCGATGCTTTCCTTTGTTTTAACCTGACTTCTGTCATAGCCTTGGCAGAAGAAAAAGACTATTACTGGAAGTTGTCAGGGAGCACTGAATGCCTCTAAAAACAAATGCACACTGGTAAAAACATAAATAATGTCCGTTTGTAGAGAATTAAAGGAAAAAATCATTCATTTCTCTACTTGCCATCAAATGGGCAAATAACAGGCACTTTCAGTTGAATGTAAAACAGCAACTCAGGTAAAAAATATCTTTCAGGAAATTGTCTCTCAGAGTTTTCACAGTTAGATAGTATGCTAAATTAAAATGCAGAAAAATGGGTTCTTGTCAAAACAAGCACATGATCCCCCATGTCACCAGTAGCAAGAAAGGATGAGAATAGTTTCTAATATTAGAGCAATGAGTGTTGCAGCGTGGAAAAAATGCAGGCCATTTTCTTCCAGGGGCTTCAGACAGACTGCAAAAGACTACTGGCCTTCTCTTTACTCAAAACTAGAGTTGACTTGAAGGGACTGAGGAAGGCATGCAAAGAAATCAGGTCCCAAGCTAAGGAATGACTAGGAACAGCCACAAGACCAGGTGCCAATTTCTGCACCAGTGCCACAGGGACAGTTGGGGCCCGAGGCAGTTCCATCAGCTTTCAAGAGCCTGATGAGGTGACTGCCTAATCTATGTCCTTTAAAATCCATATTTTATCTGTATGAAACAGGTTCATTGTGCCAGTGAGTACAACATCCATGCACCAAACACAGTGTTAAGAGACACTGCTAACTTGATTAGTTCTGTATTTTGGGCTAAGCTGGAAACAAGAAAGAATCCATGCAACACTTTGTAGATGGAAGAGAGAAAGAGAAACTGTCCATTCTGAAATCATAGAACTGCCTAAGTTGGGAGGGACTTTTAAGATCACTGAATCCAATCATTAACCTGACACTGTCAAAATCTATGCTAATCTATGTCTCTAAGCACCACATCTACCCATCTTGTAAATACTTCCAGGGATGGTGATTCCACCACTTCACTGGGCAGCCTGTTCCAATATTCAATAACGCTTTCTGTGAAGAAATCTTCCCTAATACCCAATCTAAACTTCCCCTGGCGCAATTTGAAGCCATTTCTTCATGTTGTATTACTTGTTACTTGTTAGATAGGCAATAAAATGCAGTCATCTATTTAAAGAAGAAGAGATTTTTCCACTCTTCTGCCATTATACACCAGCCAGTTTAGCCTTTGTCTCTGACAAAAAAATTAGGAGCACACACACACATATGTGTATATAGTCATTTAAGTATGTGTAACACCAGAACAGTAATTAAAACTACTTATTGCCAATGTTTTAAATCAGTATGTTTGATTTGTGAAGAAGCTGCATGATGATCTTTAGTAAAAACAACAACAGCACTAAATTATAACAATAATAATCATCATCATCATCGTCGTCATCATCATGCAATTAGGATCAGAGCTGGTTTTTCGACCGTAGGGCATTCTGAGACTGCTTTCATTTTTTCAGGTTTATGCTGAAATAACAGAAAGTGAAAGTAGACCTCTTTTGTCTTGATTCTTTGGAGAAATTTAAAGAGGTCTATAGGTCGTACACACCTGAATATATAAGAAACCACTTGGTGTTTAGCACACCCCAGATACACGTCTTGTCAATTTCTTGGGCTAGTGAGACTGTTTTTTACTCCCTAATAGGCATCATTCACCCTAATGTGCCATTAATTGTAGCATTTTTTTCCCCCCAGTTTTTTCCATTAAATCCACACTATCTTTCAGAGACAGTGGTTACATCTTTTTGTCTTTGATGTAAATGTTTGTGAGGACAGAGGGAAAGCAACAATTCTGCATGGACAAAGAAACCACTGTATTTTCATTTTCCTGGTTCCTATGAAGTTGGGATCCCTAGGCTGTGAAGGAGGAAAGGACAGCAGAAGAGGAGGGGCATTGTACTCGTGAGTAACAGACACTGCCCAGACTGCAAGCTTCTCATCCATGAATGTGACCTTAGGGAATCAGTGTGCATTTAAATCAGGTGAGGATTTGGCTATGGTATTGATAGGACATACTTTTTGGAAACACTGTGCAATATCTTATTGTCTGGCCACATATGTAACAGTCATAATAGTTATTTTAAAAAAAAAATCCTGATCTGGTACTACAGGGCAAATCACAGATTCTGCCATTAGCACTGGAGATACAAGAAGCCTTGGATAATCCTTGATCACCCATCTGAGGAAGCAAAGACTGATTTTCTTGTTCTTCCTTGCCAAGCTTAACAAAAGGAATATTTGTGGAATTCACACAAGCAGAGGATAAAAATTAAATTGAGAGAGAACCAAATAGAAAGACTATGATAACAGGAAGAACAAGTGAAAGGGATAAGAAAAACAGAAAAATATGAAGTGGAATGTGTTTCCCCTTCGGCAGAAACAGAAAGAAAAATCCAAGATTGTGGCAGGGAAACTGGATAATAGGAAGGACATTTTGTTTCCCCCTAGATTTTGTGTCCCACTAGGTTTCATGGATTATTGGTATTTGGGGCATAGGCCTTTTTGAGTGTGCGGGCCATGCTACTCTACCCAGTGTGGCAGCCTGGTTGGTACTTCTCTGGAACACAAAGTGAACATGTTGGGAAGAAAGGGTTGAATTAACAGGCAGCTGCTTGACTGAACAAGTATGAATAAACCCACAGATAGCAATACAGCAGGTAGCTATGGGGACATGTCATGAAAGGTCACGGTCCACAATCAAGTGAAGTCATTAGGTGGGAGAGAATAAAAAATATGTGGAGATAGTAAACAAAATAGATGAACTGGCAGCCAGAGAAATAGAGAAGTCCACACATTTACCAAATTACAATGTGATTTTGGAGAGCACCAGGTAAGTCTGGTTCTTCATTGGGATGTTGTGTAATTAAATGAATGAAATATGACAGAAGTTTTCTTCAAGTGAATTTCCAACAACCAGCTGTGGTCTGGAATTAATCCCCCTGGAGCAGGAGCCCCTTGGAAAACAGAGTGGTGGCAGTTGCTTGTCTATCTGAACCCTCACAGGACTGAGATATGGAAGCTCCATAAAGTAGACCAAATCCTTGTTAGAAGCAATTTAACTCACATTTTTTTTCCTGAAAACATCCACACTACTTTAAACTTGCTTGAAGTTCTAATAAAGTATATTAGAATGGAAAAGAAATTTGAGGAGGGAGGGAAATGCTACTGCTACTCAGTTTAGCTCCTGGTAGCACGTGACAGCAATTTTGGTTCTTTCCGAAGAGCCAGGCACTTCTGCCAGTGCAGCCTTCTCACACAAGAAAAAAAGGGAAACTCCAACAATTTTCAAACCTGCAAAAAATGGAGAAAAGAGACAGGACAGGTGCAAAAGTTTCAGCTCTTTCAAGCAAGATAAGAAGAAAGGAGGAAAGAAGAAAGGTGGAAAAGGAGAGAGAGAAAGAGAGAGAGAGAAAGAGAGAAAGAGAGAGAGAAAAAGAAAGAAAGAAAGAAAGAAAGAAAGAAAGGAAGAAAGAAAGGAAGAAAGGAAGAAAGGAAGAAAGGAAGAAAGAAAGGAAGAAAGGAAGAAAGAAAGAAAGAAAGAAAGAAAGAAAGAAAGAAAGAAAGAAAGAAAGAAAGAAAGAAAGAAAGAAAGGAAGAAAGAAAGGAAGAAAGGAAGAAAGGAAGAAAGGAAGAAAGAAAGGAAGAAAGGAAGAAAGGAAGAAAGAAAGGAAGAAAGGAAGAAAGAAAGGAAGAAAGGAAGAAAGAAAGAAAGAAAGGAAGAAAGAAAGAAAGGAAGAAAGAAAGGAAGAAAGGAAGAAAGAAAGAAAGAAAGAAAGAAAGAAAGAAAGAAAGAAAGAAAGAAAGAAAGAAAGAAAGAAAGAAAGAAAGAAAGAAAGAAAGAAAGAAAAGAATCAAGTAAAAATCCAAAAAATATCTGTGTTGTTCCCTTTTTGGAGAGATTAAACATTAGGTGTGATCTGCGTGAAGCAGAGTGGAGAAATCAGTCTTTTAACACACATACTCAGTGCAGTGATTCCCACTTTTTGTTGCTATGATGATGTAAAGTGTGATGAGAAAGGACAACCTTGATTTTAGAGCATAATATGAGGTATTTTAACGCATAATATCAGGTATTCTAAAAGAAATAGAACTGTTATTTTTTCTGACATAGACATGTAACATTAAGATAGTCAATACACAATACCATAAATAATATTTTTTTACTGCTAATTATGGAGATAGAAGTTTCTTAGAGCTCTGGTCCTCAGTGAGTGTGAAGGTAAGTAGGAAACTTTCTGGCTTTTACTTCAATATGAATAGTGATTAGTGAGTCTAAAGTATGGACAATTTCTTCTGAGTTTTGCAGATGCAAACAAGAATCACTGGTAAAGTGAGACCAGTAACTACAATTACTATATAAAGAAATTACTTATGCCCTCAAAAAGCTAGTTAAGAATTTAAAGTACAGGAATTTATTATAAAAACAGGGAAAATTAAACTATGAAGTTTTAAAAATATTTTGTGCTCTGGATCCTCATTAATTCTTTTCATACAGAAATTGCTTAATGAGGGAAATCAGAGTCCTGTTTCTCTTGAAGAGCATTCTGTTGACTTAAGCATGTTTAAGCTAGTTGCATTTCACCGATGCAGCATACTGTATCCTCAGGTAAACTCAAAATGAGACACAAAGTTTATATCTGAGAAGTCATCTGTATTTCTTTCAAGAAGGAGAAAGAGAAAGGGACCCAAATAATACATATATCCATATAGAAAGGGATTTAAAATGTTTAGGAGGAAGAAGAGAACTAGAAATAAATAAAAGGCATTACAAAAAGAGTTTATAATTTGAAAAATGGTATTGCTCAGTCTCTGTCACCTATGATGTAAAGCAAAGATCCAAAAAGGAAAAAAAAACAATGCTCAGAAATTAATTTCCATTAATTTCTTATGTGTTTTACACAAAGAACAATGGCAAGATAATGCTGATCTATTAACAGAAGATAAATTAAGTTATATTTATGTAGTATGGGAAGGGCAAGCGACATATAGATTTTGTCTGTCTCACCTCTTTGCCTGGCAAGATCATGGAGCAGATCCTCCTGGAATCTCTGCTAAGGCACATGGAAAATAAGGAGGTGATTGGAGACAGCCAACATGGCTTCACCAAGGGCAAATCCTGCCTGACAAACTTGATGGCCTTCTACGATGCTGCCACAAACTTGATGGACAAAGGCAGAGCAACAGACGTCATCTACCTGGCCTTAAGCAAAGCATTTGACACTGTCCCGCATGACCTCCTAGTGTCCAAATTGGAGAGTCATGGGTTTGATGAATAGACTACTCGGTGGATAAGGAACTGGCTGGACGGCCACACTCAAATAGTTGTGATTAATGGGTCGATGTCCACGTGGTGGCCAGTGACAAGTGGTGTCCCACAAGGATCAGTACTGGGACCAGTACTGTTTAACACCTTTGTCGGAGACATGGAAAGTGGGATAGAGAGCACCCTAAGCAAGTTTGCCGATGACACCAAGCTCGGTGGC
>VXBW01001464.1:173119-203931 GCA_013400375.1 Thinocorus orbignyianus
TGAGGACAGGCTGAGAGAGCTGGTGCTGTTCAGCCTGGAGAAGAGAAGGCTCCGGGGAGACCTGATAGCAGCCTTCCAGTATCTGAAGGGAGCCTACAGGAGAGCTGGAGAGGCACTCTTTGTCAGGAAGCATAGTGACAGGACAAGGGGTAATGATTTTCAACTGGAAGAAGGGAGATTTAGATTGGATATTAGGAAGAAATTCTTTCCTGTGAGGGTGGTGAGGCACTGGAATGGGTTGCCCAGAGAAGTTTTGGCTGCCCCATCCCTGGAAGTGTTCAAGGCCAGGCTGGATGAGACTTTGAGCAACTTGCTCTAGGGAGAGGTGTCCCTGCCCATGGCAGGGGGGTTGGAACTTGATGATCTCTAAGGTCTCTTCCGACTCTAACTATTCTATGATTCTATGATTCCTGAACTGGCACAATCATGTACACTGCCTGATGTCATGAAACATGTCTGAATCAGCAACTGCATAACCTCTCCTATACTCTATGTCTGGGGAAAAAAAATATTAAGCATATTTTTAAGAATTTCTAAGTATACTCTTCAATGATTCAAAGATCTTGTCCTACACACAAAGGTGGTTTTGCTTGTCCTGAATACAATCAGAAGTCTCTTCTGACTTTGGTAGGTGGCCAGCATGTGAAGCAAAGACTTCAGCTCAATAACTAGTAATTAAACAAAGACTCATAAATATGCCTCTGAGTTACTAAACATCCAAAAGATATGAAGATGAAGGGGTAAATATGAAAGAGAGATCTTGTAATTTCTAAATGTTTCACCTTGTGAAAAAATGCATATTTACCAATGATAATGAAAACCAGCACACTTTGTTCATGAAAGAGTACTAAGGATGCAGAAAGAAACATGACTAGCTTAATTTCTGCCACCTCAGGAGCAGCTTGTGAACACAAAACTGGCCATGGGCTGGCCCAAATCTTGCACACTAAGAAATATCCCTGTGATTAATCCAAAGATCTGACACAATTGTTTGATCCATAGGGGAAAATGCACTATGTCTATGTAAGCATACACCAGTCTTACTGTCACTTTTACTAATTCAGGATTCTTGCACAGACTGTAATTGAATAGGCATGTTTACATGTTCTATAGAATATTTTAGTTGATTGACATTCAATTCTTTCTTGGTTGCCAACTACAGTGTAAAAAAATCAGACCTAAGGGTATGATCGGAACATACTATAAAAGTCCATATACTTCTTTATAATACAGACCCAGTCAAATTATAGTTGGATCAAAGTAAGTCCACGAAGATGGCAAATTTAAAGTTGTTTTTGTTAGTTTTGCTCTGAGCGATTCAGAAAATACACCTTCTCATACCCGAGATACCGTTAGTGCAAAGAACCTGTTAACAAACATAATCTTTTTAATCTTCGGGAACTTAGACTGAATACAAAGCTCAGGAGACTGCATTTTTTTTCAGTTGTGACAAATGATGCCTTTATATTATTACAGCTGTCAGCTGTAATGCCCCAAATCATGCAGTTCCAGAGACTTCTCATGAAATCATTGTTGAATCTCCAGGATCATTATGAACTCTCACAAACCACTGAGACCTAGGATTGGTATGCTTAGAGGGTGTTAACTATTTTAGGTAAGTGGTAGCCTGTAGCTAATAGTGCAAATGCATTAGCTTCTAAGACCACGTTTTGTCTCCTCTGAAATTTACATCTATACACTATGCTTACGTAAGAAAGCTGATTCGCAGAAATGTTACAGAGCAAGAATGATCCACTTTGCACTTCCATAATACTATGGTTTCCCACTCTTTTCAAAGACCCTTTATAGAAGCCGTGGAAGAATGTTGCTTTCAAAGAGGGTTCACCATTAATTCTGGCAAATTTCATACTGTTTACCTTTCCAGACTGCTTAGGTAGTATTAGCAACTGCTGTGACAGACAGTAAAGTAGCTGCTGTCCTAAAGCATACAATTAGGGCAAATCCAGTTGTGAACTTTCTAATGCTATATCTCTACCATCATAATGATGTGACTGGGTAGCAAGAATGCACTGCGACAAGAGTACTTTGAGTTGTCTTACATTTAACACACCTAAAAATATAAAATCATTCACTACGAGGAATACAGCATGAGCATTTGGGGATTTTTTTGTTTTTTTTTTTTTTTTGGCCATCCTCAAGATTGATGCAGTAATTGTAAGGTACATAGAAAATGATGATGAAAAAAAAGAATGTTGAAGAATATGGAAAATATATAATCCTTGTGTTTATGCATTTAAAATTATTCTGCCATTCCAGAGTATATAAGGAAAGGGTCAGTTTAACTGAAATTCCTCAAGGACACTAGGACTAGTGTACTTGTCTATTTTCAAAAATTTACCTTAGCCACAAAGACAGTTAAGAAATAAAATCTTGTAGTTGTAACAGTGCAGCTTCCCTTCAGCCCTCCAGAAGCAAGAAGTGTCATGAGAATGCAAATTACTTTGTTTTAGTAGTGGATGCTTATCAGTTCTGTTCCTAAGGGAAGGTTTTCTCAGAAATGCATGCTTCCTATTTGACGAAAACAGAAATCATCCTAACACAAAATCTGAATGAAATGCTTCTAATTTCCAGGCCACTACAGGCAGAATGCTTTGAACAATTTCTCAAGCAGATTCCTGTGTTAACACAGCTAAGTTCCTAGTTAAGTTTTTCAAAGACTAAAAAATAGAAAAGAGGACTGAAATTAGTCTGTCTTGTTAGGCAATCTGGAATTTTGAGAAACTTGGTTGAGGTCATGAGGTCTAGATGATTGCCTTGTTCAGATCACAAATGAGATCAGCACAATAACTGCCTACTTGGTTTCATATGCTACAGGACTGTTTCTGGCTTGGAACAGAAAATCAAAGAGAAAGGACCCAGAAGAAATCTTCCTAAGGCACGTAAATTACCTGAAAATACACTGGAAAGCCAAAACCACATCAAGTTTACATAGATTTGAAGAAAACTGGGCACTGAAACATGAATCTAGACTTAACATTTTCTGAGATTCAGGTGTGTTCAGTACTTAACACAGATGGCACAAATGTCCTCCCATCCATGAACCTGTAGCCTATATGTAGTTCAGGAGACTAAAGTCTGATGTACATAGGTTCAAAAGAGTAGCAACATACAAGTAAAAGTACAAAGGTAATATAAAACCACATTAGGATGCCAATAAATTGTTTGAATGATTTAAAGATCTCAATGTACTGTGCAGTGAAGGGTTAAAAAGTTCTCATATCTCACATAAACAGTGAAAGTCAGACAAGGCCTAAAGAGATGTAGTAGCTTGCTTAGTCCTGTAGCAAATCAATCATAGATTTTCCAGTTTAGTACTTCATCTACTGCTCTGTGATTTGTGACTTACAGGGAGCAATAATCCTCAAAGATAATGGAATTTCATAGACTTGGAAAACTTTGGTATAACCAAACTAAAAGCTAAGCTGCTATTTTCTTACAGTGCTCTCAAAAGAGATCTGCTGCTGATCTAATTATGCTATGCTAAACTGCTAAAACTCCATTCTTTAAAAAAACTCCAAGGAAACAGCACCAAGTGAGAAAATAACCTTTGAATTTGTACCCCTCTTCCAAACAAGGCAGAAGAAGTCAATTTAAGAGAACGAAAACAGATGATTAAAATGAATATCCTGAAATCATATAAGTATGGAAGAGGAGAGTGACCACGTGAGAGAGATCTGAGAGGAGAGGTCATGAGGAGAAGGTAGGGCTTCTGTCCTTACTTGGCACAAGCCGCTGATGCACATGTCCAGGGATTCAGTGTAGCACCGGGTCCCATCCAGAACTTTTGGAGCCAGCTCCACAACCAGAGCTGCTCCTCTGGCTTGGCACTTCAGTGAGCACGGGTTGTCAGGGTCATTAGAGACGGGAAGCCACTCATAAAACTGTCCCTGGTACTTGACATCGTTGTGAGCAGAGCACTGCTGGGCACGAAAATCACCTGCTTCTGGTGGGCAGTCCTGCAGAAAAGAAAGAGGAAAAGGTCAACAGGTCTATTCAGGACAGCCAGTCGCAGCATCATGCAGCCGGTTGCACTCCACAGCTGCCAGATGTAGAGAGATTTTCTGTTTAGACAAAGAAGACTGATTGAAATAGCTACAGCTACACAGAATTCAACTGCACAATTATACCTTTCTTTCTTCTTTCCCCAAAAGTATTGAAAGAACATCAAGACCATGTGTAAATATGCTTGGGACATAAGAAATGCACTTAAACACAGCCCTGAAATGCTCTTGCTGAGCCTCTTTCCACTTGTGCACATATGTGGAGAGTGTGTATGCACAGACACTCTATTCCAGCCAAACTTTCCTCTTTGTTTGAAGAGAAAGAAAAAAGAATTGCATGATCTAATTGTTTGTTTATTTAAGCTCTTCTCACCAGATTTTTCTGGTTTTGCCTCAGCGACCTACACCAATTAGCAGGGCAACAAGACCGGGAAAAGGTGATACATACTTGCATTTCTTAAGGTTTCAAAACCTCAATTAGTGAATAATTATCATAGAATCATAGAATGGTTAGAGTTGGAAGGGACCTTAGAGATCATCAAGTTCCAACCCCCCTGCCATGGGCAGGGACACCTCTCCCTAGAGCAGGTTGCTCAAAGCCCCATACAACCTGGCCTTAAACACTTCCAGGGATGGGGCATCAACAACTTCCCTGGGCAACCTGTTCCAGTGCCTCACCACCCTCACAGGAAAGAATTAGCATAATTAATAGGAAGACCTTCAAAAAAACCCACTGTTGACCATTTATGAGGAGGCATATGAACCCTACTCTGAACATAATTCACCTGATATAAAAACAAAGACTGCTCAGACTACTTGAAGTCTCTTGTTGATGAGTGTGAGGATTTTCTTATCCACATACACTTTCCTGACATCATTTAGCACTGAAAACCATGAATCAAATTCTCAAGAGAGCAAGAAGAGCTTGAAAATCATGATACTTAAAGCAAAATAAACACATTCCTTTTATTTCCTTTCCAGTTTTTGATCCTTGAAGAATGATATTTCAAGTTTTCCTGTGCAAGCAACCACAAAGGCTGGAGATTAATTTGGTTTTTTTTAGAAGTAACCTGAATTTCTTACATAATTACTGGAATACAGGAGCTAAGCCTTAGGTAAAACATTAAGTATCATGAGAATTGTGACAAAAAAGTTCAAGTTGACAATATGGTTACTCAGATTATTAAGGCTCCATAGTCCTCCACTTTGCTGCTAGAAGGAAATCTGCTTCTCAATGATACCTGTTATACACTTTGCTTGAGGACTGTAACATCTTTAGAGAGAATCATAAATGTAGACTTGCTAGAAGTAGATTTTTATGTATACAGAACCACATAACCAGACAATATCCTTACAAGATGCCTGTATTCTCTCTTTGTCCTCAAATTACTTCATCATATAGAAATTCAAGTATAATTAAGGACAACCTTACTCACACACTTCTTATCCTCCCAGCTAGTAAAGTCATGCTGCTATTGAGGCAAAATAGTCATTCTAGGGTTTAAATAATCACCTCTGTTTCTCAAACCTTTTTCTACACCTTTGTTCATCAATGTTTTTCTGTTTCTTTTGAATGCTGCAGATCATTATGGTATTGAATACAATGGCATGGGGGCTGCATGTCATTTTATGACTTTCAAGGAGCATCATTTAGTATTAGAGTCTAAAATAAAACCTGCCATAAAAATCAGGTTTCCAAACTTCCCCTTGAAACAAATGGGCAGAATCTTTGCTATAAATTTGTCATTTGGGTACCCTTGACTCAAACCAAGGATAGCAAATCTGACCTCTCATTCACTGTGTAGTGGCATGTGGTTATGGCTCATTTTTTTTGAATGTTGGACAATATTGAATCACACCACTACAAACATTTCTTACCATGAACTATACACACATACAAGCCATGACCTAGATTTTCAGCTAATTGGCTTTGTACTGTGATAGCAAATTTTCAGTTAATTTGCCTTGTATTTGTGTTGCAGCCCACAAGTAATGGGTCAAGCTCCAGACAAAAGTTTTGCTGTCTAAGTACCAGGGAACAGTGCTCCTGCTAGACAGTGTTAAATTAATTAAAGCTGGGAGGGGGTGAAGGGTGGGGAGTAAAATGCTGAAAGTATTTTAGGTTGACTTTAAACTCTCCAGAAAAACTTAGAGTCAGTTATGCCCTTTTTCTAATCTGGGCAAACTGTTAATACAAAACACAGGTTGGACTGCAGCAGAGAGTGAAGAGACCAGAAAAAATATGTGGGAAATTCATTATTCCTCTGTAGCTGTGTAATTACAGAAAAAAGTGGTCTTTATGTTCTGCTTTTAAATAGAGGATGAACAAGATAGTTACAGCTTGACTGAAGATCTGGTTTAGCTCTGTTTTCAAGTACAGAAGAGACAAGCAAAGAGGAACACTGTGGCCTTATTTCCTGCCACAAAATCTTCTGGTGCATACCCTTCTCTGAATTTTTCTGTTCATAAATGAATACAATCAGGGCTATATTGGCTTGGCTTAGGCTTGCTGCAGAAATCCAAGCCAACTCTCTTGTTTGGTTCAAGCTTGGCTCTACCTTTGAAACTTTCTGGCTTGTAATAGCTTTATTTTTACAAAGACAGAAAGGTCCAATAAAGCACACGACATACAGAGTTCATAATCCTGCTTTGTACAGTATTCAATACTATGTTTGTTGTATTGTATTTTATTTTTAAACCAAAGAAAGAAAAAATGGTACAGTCAACATAAAAAGCTTTCAGGACACGGCAGGTGACCAGGACTGATGTTAAATAGTTCAAGTCTTTGATATCATGATCAAAATAAAACAATGGATTTAAATAGTAGAGCTTGTGTTTAAAGAAGTTTTCATGTGAAACTTGAAGCCATTCAAGGAATATATTCAAGCAGTCAGAAACACAGGCATGCATACTTATCTTGGCACACAGATACGAAAAAGGGTCACAGTCTGGCCCACACTTTTTTCCTACTGAAATCCTGAATCCTAAATCTACCCAAAGGCCTTGAAGACCCCTTCCACTCAGCGGAAAACTTTCTTACTAGTTAAGAAAGCCATGTGTTCTTGCACCTACATACATAATACCTACTTATCCTGTGTAATGGGCTTTTATACCAAAACAGGCAATGTTAATAAAAGTAGTGGTCTGAATATTATGCATCATCAAGGGTCACTGAGACTGAAAAAAGTAGGAACTGTACATAACTTCGCACCGCTTATTAATCTCTTGCCCATGGGGTATTTTTTACTTTTAAAATTTGCTATTTATTGTTTGTATTACATGTCAGTGGGATCAGAGCCTCTTTGTGCAATCATATAATGAAAGACAGTTATAAGCTCACAGCCTACAAATGAGTATTCCTGTTGTTCAAAAACAGATAAAGCACAGCCAGTGCTTTGTTGCATATTTGTTGAAGCAGTAAATTGCTATTTTCTTCTGAACACTTTGCACACCTTTAGATAGGAAGGTTTGCCGTTTTGAGCCTCCCTGTGCCTCATTTCTGCAGTGCTGGCTCCTGGACAAGAGAAACTATAGACTGATTTCACAAAGTCTTTTCCTCTCATAAAAAAAAAAAAAAAAAAAAAAAAAAAAGCTTGTTTTCAGCATGTGCATGGAGGCTTGGTGGAAGGAGATCCTCTACAGCTGCAAGCTAGCACTGCTTCTTTGACCTGCCTGAAGTTACATTTTACTCCACCTAAGGGTCTGATCCTGGAAGCCATCTAATGATATGCTTTTGTTTACCTGCACAACAGATTGATAGACAAGGGTGTGCACTCACAGTCAGAGAAAGCCAGAAGTCACAGGTCAAGTCAGTGTAGCAGTGAATCTGAGGCAATGTATCTTTGCATGGGTTATGTAGTTCTGCATGGTATTTTGCTAACCACATCTGCATGGCCTGTGTTTGGCTTGGAGTATGCGGCAGCACTGGTATCTGGCTGCAAAAGCACTACAGTCCTGCTTCAAGTTACTCCAGCATTGGTGCTATACTCAAGTCTTACTAGTCTTGTTTTCTTTTGGAAATTATCTGTGGGCCCCTGCAGACATGAGGAACCGCTGCCATTGTACTCCTTGAAGAATCAGAAAGAACTAATAAACCTGAAAGTCTCATCTAAGTCCAAGCTTCCTATTCATTAAGACTTTTTGAGGAAGAAATCTTCCAGTGAGTAGCAAACAACTGTTCCTCTAACTCTGTGAGTCCTAGATGGCAGTTCATTTAGCTTGAGAAGGCTCATGAGATATTCCTGAAACACTGAGAGTGTGCTGGTTACCTATAATCTCCGTTCTTCCTAAAAGGTCAAGATTTCCTCCACTGCAATGAAAATATATATCATTTTAAAGATGATCAGAAAACCCTTTGATGTATAAAAACTATTTTAAAATAAACACAGGAGTTTCATCTTCACCTCTTAGGCACCTAATGCTGGTCATATTATTACGACTTCATTTGCTTCCTCACATCCAAATTTTTTTTTTTTTAACCTGACCTCCTATTTGACCTTATTGTAACTCATAAAGTCCATGGAATTTTGCCATGTCTGAATCCCATTCAAAACAATTTCTATTAATCAACAAACCAGTGGAAAAGATAAGATGAATCCCAGATGTCCCTTGATGGTGATAGGTAGATCAGATTTCATGGGACAAAAGATGGTCAGGCTTTTTAAAGTTTACTTAGTGGGTGAAATGTGGAAGATCATATCTAAGCTGAGATACATGGAAACAGTCGAGGAACCTTAAAACAGTTTACAATATATGTGCTTGTATATTTGCAGAGGCCAAGAATGATTTACTATACCTGGAGCTTTTCCTCTGTGTAAAAAATGACTAACAACTGGACTACTCTGTGCAGCATCTGACAGAACAGCTTATTGAACCAGTTCCATGAAGTGTGCAGAGAGTTTCAGCTACACCAGTTTCCCTACTGAGAAAGAAAACCTTAGGTCCTCAAGTAGTGGCTGGCACAAGTCTAAATAAGATCTATAGATAAAAGTACAGAGACTTAGGAGATCTAGGGAATCAAGAGAAACTACACCCAGCCTTGAAATCTTGTGAGTACCCTGCTTGAATTAAGTTCCTTGCCACCAGAGTTTTCACTAGTCTACTCCAGTGAACTTTTAAGTAGGTCAGGATTATGCTTAGCTGTTTAGATCAATAGGAGCTCATAATATAGTCTTCTCTGACAACCAATACACTGCAACAACTGACAGAGAGAAGCACTAGAAAAATCATATAACCAAAGTAAATGGGGAATATCAGCAGATTCTCCTACTTTATATTAAATAAAAATGGAGTAGAGATCAGGGCTAAAACAGTCAATGAAGGATGTGTCATTAGAAAGATTCTACAAAATCAATTTTTGACCAAAAAAATGTTCTGAAGTATGCTCCCATTTTTGGCAAGTAATTCAATATGCAGGTTTTAGTGTAATTTTAAAATTTTTATTTGTTCACACCTTTTAAATATTAAAGTGTTTAAATTATATGCACTAACTTATATTTCAGCTTGAAAAACTTCCAAATACTTCAGTCAAACTAATACAAGTACATAATATTAGAATACACTTTCCTAAAAGCATCATGGGTGCGACATCGGTAACCAAAGAGGTACTAAAATTTTTTTAATTATGATTATTATCAGAAAGTTTGAATTTAAGTCTAGGAATGATCCAGAGTCCTGAACAGAATCCTGAAATGCCACTGTCATGGAATCTATCCAGGTTCTTTGGTCTACAAAGATTCTTGGTGCATTTACACAGAATAGCAGCAATGGGGAGTGTTTTGTTCTTTTCTTTAAAAATCAAAGATTCACAGCTCTACTTGTGGAGAATATAGAAAATTCAGAAGTCGAAACTACTACCACTAGCAACATACTAAAACCATTTGTTTACAAGTATAAAGAAATAATTACTAGATGACACACTGAGGTTTTAAAACACACTCATTCAGAAATAAGATGGTAGCTATTAAAATCTAGAGTTCTGAAGAACAGACTGTAGTCACAATAAATGATCTGAGTTTGGAAGAATTTCCACTTAAAAAAATAAACTGACATGAAGTAAATCTGGTGTTAGTAAGAAGATATGTAATGTTTTTTTTTTTTTTATTTTCAATTTTTTCATTTTATTGCAAAATGCAAACTGGGAGGTTTGATTGCATAAGATTTCTTGTACCATTTCTAGTCATAAGAGGGGAAAAAAAATAAATTATGTTAATCACTTTTGTAGCTCTGAAAAAATAGTACCTGGTGATGATGCTTCTTATAAACACAAGCCAATGATTCTGAAAATTATGCACATATATGGAAGTTTAGGTTTGACATTTTCCAACATGCTGGGCTTTGGTGCCTGGAAAGAAGATAATGTCATTTTGTCAAAAGTAAGATGGGCAATATCGGTGCTGGTGTGTACAAAATGCAGCCATGAGCTGATAAGAAACAGATGGAAGTAGCCTGTCTGAATACAAGCCAAAAAATGGGGGATGTCATTACACTTAGTATTTCAGCCAAGTTGAGAAAGTGAAGTATATATAAAAAAAGAGCTGCAGGTGGTGTTTGCAGGTTTTGGTAGCTTGATTAATGGGATCTACCATCTACAAATTTTATCTTAGGTTTAACGGAACTGCTCCAAATGTTGTTGAAAGAGCTAGTAACATTGTACAGCTTTGTCTGTTTTCATGTCAAACAGCAAAATCTCAAGAGCAGTTTTATATGTGGTGTTCATCATCCTGCTGGAAGATATAAGCAAGTAAATATGAACAGCAAAGTCCTTTGGAATAAAGTGCCAGTCTTACACATCTCTTTTTTTTCCCTCCCTCCACCTTTTTTTTTTCCTTTTTCTTTTTTTTTTTCTTTTTTTTTTTTTTCCTGGTCTGATTCAGGAAGCAGTGCAATAAAGGAAAAAATATCAGCAAATCAAAAAATGTTTTAGATCACAATAATTAAAGAGACTGAAGAGAGAAGACACGAACATTCTAACACGTATCCCTCAGAAAGATTTTAATGTAAATGTGGGACAGTAAATCAAAAACCAGCAAAAGGACTGAAAAAGAGAAAGGGCAAATGAGGCAGCATGGTACACTGGTATAAAAGCGAGAGAGAACCTGGCAACTAAGAAGATGTCTAGAAGAAGGAACAGAAAGCAAGAAAGCATGCCATCTTGAGAGAGGGAGGAAAAAAAAAAAAAAAAAAAAAAAAAAAAAAGAGAAGAAAAGAGAAGAAAGGAATTGGTAAAAAAATTCTTAATCTCAGTTTGGAAATATTTTTGTTTATTTTGTATAATGTTTGGTATAACAACCCAGCTAGATACAAAAACATGGGGTTTTTTTGCATTCAGAGTAGTTTTCTAAAGAAAAACAAATTAGTCCCTCTCTCTGCTCCACAATTATATTCTAAAATGGATGGAAACATACTTCAAGTCAATATGAATAGTATGAAGAAAAAAAG
Organism: Thinocorus orbignyianus; assembly: GCA_013400375.1. Taxonomy (NCBI): domain Eukaryota; kingdom Metazoa; phylum Chordata; class Aves; order Ciconiiformes; family Thinocoridae; genus Thinocorus; species Thinocorus orbignyianus. Next base: position 184,582 of record VXBW01001464.1, read on the forward strand.
CAGATGCAATTCAACCCTAAATCATCTTCAGACTCCCTCATTCCTTCTTTTACTATTTACACATGTGGCTTCATACCCATAATCTTTCCAGATTCTGGTCAACACCAGGCAATGCAAGTGGTGAACACACTGGACTGGATCTGTTCTTTTAAGGACTGCTCAGAAGCTTTATAGGCAGTAGTGTCAATCTCTCGTATAGTCTATGCTACACAAAATGGTTCAGCATCCCTAGAATAATATGGGTCACAGAAGAAACAGGCACTCAACTTTCTCCCCTTGCCTCTTTTATTTTTTATCTCATTCTTTTTTTTCCCCTTGTAATTTAATTTCAAGATGAATTAAAACCAGCTGTAGCAAAATCTTGCAAATGATAGTGCCTATGAAAACGTGTCCATTGCCAGACTCCAAGAAGTAGTCTTCCCATCCTCCAATTTCACCTTTGAAATGAAGAGTTTGCTTTTAGCATATGTGACTACCCTTTCTTTTCTGTAAGAGGGCAGGCAAGTAAACAAAAATTTGTCTGTTTACAGAAAGACAATTTGCAGAAAATAAAAAGACTGAATATTGTATGAACAGCAACATCAGTCCTCAATTTATGCACAAGCTAATGGCCATGAAAGCTTGTATTTCAGGACTTACTGATTTCCACAAGAGTCAAAAAGGAATTTTCCACAATGCATGATAGCTAGCTTCATTTGCAGGAGTGGAATGAAGGCAATTGCTCTCATTTTCCTTTACAGCAACAGACTGACATCTAACAGGCAAAACTGTAGGACTCATTGAACCTGGAAGCTTTGTCCTCCTGATATTCAGTGTCTTTGTGAACGAAATCTTAAAAGGTAAAGTCTGAGTTAACAAAAGTATACAAAATATTGTGTGCCTTTTTCAGTGCAGAACCCCGAACCAAGCCATGGGGTTAATGATTTGTTCTGAGACTCAGTTGTGTGTGTATCTTAGGATTTTGGAGATAAAGGCAATAGGCTTCATTATAGAGTAATGATTTTTTTTCCTATTCTGAAAGAGACAAACAGCATTTCAGTGGTACTGCTACACAATTCAGTAACAGAACGGATTTTAGTGCAGAGATACACATCCGGGGTTCCCAAACTGCTTTAGGTTTCCACTGGTGCTGCACAAGGTATTTCAAAGTGGTACCTAGCCCTAGAAACATGAGGCTGAGGACCACCACAGCTGTGGCAGGATTCTATCACTGATTGTGGTGGCAATGTACCTATAATGTCTGATGTCGTGAGTACTGGTGCACAGTATTTCATAATGGCAACAATCATAAGTGGAAGGGCGTAATGTCTGAATCAAAGAATCAACATACTTTAAAAATAGAAAATACTTTTCCCTGAAATCAAATAACTGCAAAAATGAATACAGCCAAGTACTTTCCTTGTGACATAAAGCTGTATGTGGAGGTCATATTATGGTGCAGTCAGAAGCTTGAGAACAGTTTGATTTATTGCTGGCTTTGCAAATTTACCAAGAACAAATAAATGAAAATCCATGTAATCCTATTATTAAGGAAAAGAGCAATGTAGCACAAGCCATTCTTCATCCCCTCCAAAAAGAAGGGGGTTAAAGTCATAAATGCAGTCCTAGGTCTTAGTAATTCAGTGGCAAAACTGTCAGATTTCAGCATAGTAAAGCACTTTGAAAGTTTTGGTTTGAATTATTGTTAATCAGCCAGCAGACCTATTTATTGACTACTCTCACTGTTGTCAGTGATTGAAGCAGACGTCTAGACTCACGAGAGATTTCAGGAACCGAAGGGGTACACCCAGAGTAATTTTCAGAGGAAGAAGTGTGAGAAATCTTACCACATGGGAGACAACAACTCAAATAGAAGTATTTTCTTTCATTATAAACTATGGTCCATTGAAGAAAATATAAGCTAAATATGGGGTAAAGAATAAATTTTTTAACTTAAACTTCTAAACATTTTGAGACAAAGTACCTACTGAAAAGCTTCTGAATGTATCCCTATCAGGCATCAGAAAGCTTGGCCTCACGCACATTTGATTTCACTTTCCATCTTTACTGGTAAAACTGACATTTGTCCATGTAATTTCAGAGCTTTTACTATTTCTGGTATCCAATAAAACTTTCCGTAAGAAAGTCTTTATTTCCATTTTCACCAGTGAAAACACTTTCACTTTGGTGAGCACAGAAGTTAAAGTTTCTTATTTTATACATAGGGTGAATGCAGTTTTCAATACAATAAAGTATTTGGCAAGGCCAAAAACGGGTACAGGCTCTCTAGAACTCATTAAGACATGCAACATAATTCCAATGCTGGGAGGGTACAGGTGAATAGAAACATGTATCTCTTACTAACCCATCTTCAATCCTTAACAGTTTAATCCTCTAGCCTGACAGACTACCCAATGTGAACCAGTGAACTACTACAAAAGTAGTACTGGGAACATGAGTGGTCTTGATTCTGCTGGGGAGTTGTAAAGAGCAACTCTGAAGTTGCTGACACTGTATTTGGAAAGGCTGTGACTGCAGTCCCTTCCAAACAGTTTCAGTATTGTGCCACGCCATAACCTACCCAGCTTTTCAAGACACTGACAAAGGATTGGCTTTAGCCCTGTGGTACAAAGGCAGTTTAGGATAGCTACAATATTCTCACTATCACATTACGAAACTATTTTGTGTAGTACGTATGTGACTGTCATATGTGATGACTTGTATTGTATCAAAGCTATACTTCACTTACCACGTTGCTGCACGTCCTGTACCGGATGTTTCGCCCTTCACAGGTCCTGTAGTCAAAAATTAAAAACAAACCCAAAAATATTAATAGCTGGATATAAAAAGCAAAACCACAAAATTTACTGTGTTGACACCTTTCCTACAAAGTTCTCTAGGCACCTAATCCCCCCGTAATCCTTTTCCCCAAAGTAAAGGGTTTTCTGTCCTTACACAGGTGTTGAAGTATCAATTCTACAGCTCCTTGGTTTCCAACCTTTGCTTTAAGAAAGAGTTTCTAGAAGGTGGCATCAGTTTATAAATGCAATTGGAGGTCAGAGTGTAGAGCTTACATGATGGAAATCAACCTGTGAGCCAGCTACCCACAAAGATTTCACAAGGCCACAGCTCTGCATCCACCCAGCCACACACCCTTGCACTAATTGGGCTTTGTCTGCTGTGGAACAACCTGTGCAATGGGAGGAAGGAGAAGTGCCTGCAGCAGTGAGAAATGACAGGCTAGCAGGACACGGCTTTTTCCCAATTCGATGAGGGGAAAAGGAGAGCATCAAACTTCCACCCAGTCCATCAGCCCCTCACTACTCCTAGATCCCAGCTGCAGAACACCATCCAGAGAGCAGCTGGGCCCAGAAGAAGTCAAGGAGAGCATGTGCCCTGATGTGTTCTCTCTGTGGCTCTCCTCCTTTTCCCCCACAGCAGACCCATACCAGCCCTGATGCTGGCAGGACTCCCAGACGGAAGGTCAACACCCAGATATCTTTTTAGCACTCAGCAGCATGTATTCTGAGTATTTGACCTTAGCAAATCTTCATGTATTTTATGAATTCAGACAGCATACTCTGTGGAGGTCCTCAGTACAAATCCGAATGCAGGGTCTGGTTTTTAAAGATTATCCTTCAAAAGAATAGTATTCCTTACATTTTTAATTTCTTAATTCACAGATTTTTGTTTTCCCCTTCCTTCTTTCTTTCTTTTTTTTTTTTTTTTTAATCTTGGCCAGGATTTAACAAGCACACATTCCTTGACTAAATGCCTGCCAAGACTGAATTTTTAAATCCAAACCATTTTGAACTATCCAAGAGAAAGGACAGCATCTGCATGCATTTGTGTCATTCTTTGTTCCTTTGTGTTTTTTAAAACAGAAAAAACTTTTTCCATACTGTTAACACTGAAATAAACTGAACATATTTCCTTTAAATTACTGAAGTCCTCCTTCCTCCCACCTTCATCCACAAGATTAATTGTGAAGTTCCTCCATTACAGTAGTTATTTATGCCCATAAGTAAAAAATCAGAGCAAAACTCAGTTTTGTAAGTGTGTCACACTGTTGTTGATGACAAAAGATAAACAAGTAAATAAACTGTTTCACTTTTTCAGAAGAAATGTAAGCAGAAAGGTAACATCCCATTGTGTAGCATTTCGCAGATCAAGAATGCTATTAAAAGCATAATGGAAATGCCACAAATTCAATGATTTTGTAATGTTATGTAATTAATTCAAATAAATTTTGATCATTGTAAGCATGCACAGAAGTGAAAAGTGGGCAGAGATTATCTAACACTAGAAAAAAAAAATTTAGCAATACGAGCATAAAAATCACCATAGTCTATGAACAAAAAAAAACTAATTAAAAGAAAACAAAAAGAAAAAAACCCAGCACGACCACACTATCCCAGTCATTCCTAAACAATATCAACAAACTGATAGTGACATTGTGGTAGAGGCCCGACCTGTTCACACTCCTCTACATTCAATAGAGGTACTTTGATTTACACCAATAGGTAGCAAAGAAAAAAGTATATTACACATCATGCAGGTGCTCCTAGTGCACACCTTCCACACCACCTTGAATGAATAGCTTGTTCAGCAACCTTGATACATCTATATCTCAGAAATGCCATACAACCCATCAGACATCTCTTTGCTTCACACAGAGCTGCTGTTACCACAATTCAATTACCATAATTTATTAATCTCAGAACCATTGAACTCCCAAGGAAATTTAAATTTCCTTTCTGTCAGTTGCCTCACAGCTTCTTCTTCTTTTCACAGTTTCTTAATAATGTCTGTTTTTTAAATTTAAAACTACTTATTTTTCACTTGTTCTTTACTTGTTCTAGGTACTTTCATTAGACATACACCACAGAACTATTCGGATGTTTACCCCAGTTCCCCTCCTTTGGCCAGTGGCCAGGGTTGTACAGAAAAAATGTCCAACTCTGGATGCAGCTAATGCTGTGATGATTCATGAATATTAGGAATCATTCTTGCAAAACTCCTGGTGTCCCCTATTCAAGACCAAACTTTGGGGTCTGGTTGTTTAAGCTTATTAATTTAACAGTTATCACCCATCAACCAAAAGCTGGCAAACTGCTTTCAGCCTGAGCTAACACATTTTGACAATAGATTTGCAGACTAGTTTGTGTTTCAGATCTGCGCTGCTTCAGGACAGCATTTCCAGATTTTCTTAAAGTGAAGTATCTACTTCTGGATTCAAAATCACGGGATTTGGAGAAAAAAAAATAGGTGATTAAAAGAACTCTAGGAAAAAAAGAAAAAATTAATGGCAGGTTTTGGTTGCATACATTCTGATTTTCAAAAGTAAATTCTGTCTCTGCCCCTGTCTATACTTAAAATAGGGAAGCTGTAACCATCTAGGGAACTTGATCCCGTTAGAGTAAAACATACAGCATCTTGCACAACAGCAGGCCAAACCAGGTTTTCTCCTTTAGATAGGGTTCAAATCAAAGGTACAGGTCTTACATCTCAGCATGAATGCTTTGCAGAATGCCATAGGGCAGAGCATTTAACATGCAATAAAGGACCACAGTAGATTAGTGAGACCACGTTATGAGATAGAGTGACCATGCATTCTCTGACCTTTGCAGGGTATGAATGAGAACTCACATTAACAAGGAGTACATACAGCCACTTGGAAAAGTCAGGAGTGACCCAAAGTGGCAAGCTCGTCTTGGAGAGCACACAAAGGAGGGAGCACTACAAGGTACTTCTAGTCTTTTCTCTTATGTGTACGCTGTAGGGGATTTTGCAGAGGAAAAAGGTAGCTGAGGGTTTAGCTTGACAGGTAATTATTTTTATGTGAATATGAAAGAAAAGCAAGCCATTAGGAATCATGTTTCATTCTTCAAACCTACTCATTTGTTTCCAGTAAAGTTTCTGAAAGAGGTTAACAACTTTTAATATATTAAAATATTCACTTCTTCTAATGTAAACAACCTGAAACCCTGGTATTTATTTCTCCAGGCTCCAGTTTGTAAAGGGACTTAGTTCAAGTCTCCCTCTCCTCAGAGGTCTAAAGTAGATGTGTATTTGTGCTCAGCTAGAGTTAGAAGCCTTGCAATAATCTATGCCAGAAAGAACAGCAACCCCATGCCAAAGTTGCCTTTAACTGTAATTAACAAAGATGATGAAAGAGATTTGCAGAGGAGGACCTCATCAACTCCTGCCACTCTCAGCAGTCATCAAAGTTTGAAATGCTTTTCTTAAGAAACAAGTCTCCACATAAGCATGCAACTATGAGCTAGAGGTGGGTTATTTTTATGGATGTGAATTTTGATGCAACTGTTCACTACAGGGGTTTGAAAGTTGATGTAATGTTGAAAAATTTTCACTCTCCTTTATTTTCACACTCCTTAATAACCACTCTTCTGGGACAGACTCTGGTTTCTTCACTGTACCTGTGAGAAAAGTATGCCGTTGGCCTTTCTCCTACTATGAGATCTTAGGTACGCTGCATCAGCCCTCCCCTTCGCTGGTTCCAGCAGACATAAGGCCATGCTACACACACAGTAATGCCATCTTGCATCTCTCTTTCCTTGCCCTGTTGCTCTTATCTCTTGCTGAAATGTTGCACAGTGTTATGAACCCTTCTCATCCTCAATGCAATTTCTGTGTGTGTTCTTCTCTGGGGAAAAGAGAGTCTCTTTTATTCTTTAAATATATCCCTTTTCCCACATAGGAAGCATGAGGAGAGGCCATGAACACCAAACTGTTATGAGAAAAGAAGATGCAACAGGACTGCGTTGACTCCGAGTTCACTTTTTCAAACCGTCTGGTCAGGTTTGCCCAACTTCATAACCGTATCATTCCGTTGACAATAAACTGAAATTATGTGTAAAAATGCTTCCATGTCCTTTATTAATAAGCACCTTGCCTGCCACAATGGGTTGTGCAGATGCACCGGTGTGCTGCCATGCAGCTTGGCATTGCAGCTGTAAAAGTCTTTACATTTAGGAGACTGTCTTCTACAGACTTCTGCACCTTCTGAAATAGTGAAATACCGAAAATGTTACAGTAAGGGCTAGCTTTGAGACAAGAAAAATGGGCATGAATACACAAGCCAAATTTCCCTGGCAAATTTATTTACAGATCTTATGAATATTCTTTCTGTTGGAATAAAAAAATAAACAACCAAGAGGCAAAATACCAAATTGAATCACTACACTTGGGAAGCTAGCTAAGCAAATGAAAACATGGATACTGGTCTGTGGCCACTAAAGGCCTACTTTTTGCACAAATAATGTTTTCCACAATCTTCTTATTAGGGAATCGATTTTTCTGATGTAAATAATATATCATACTTAGCATGAATGAGCCCGTGTTAAACTCAGGAAATCCAACAAGGCCAAGTGCAAGATCCTCCACCTGGGCCAGGGCGATATCCAATGTCAGTACAGACTGAGGGATGAATTACTGAAAGTATCCTTGAGGAAAAGGACTTGGCGTACTGATGGATGAAAAACCAGGTATGTGTGCAACGTGTGTTTGCAGCCCAGAAAGCGAATTTTATCTTGGGCTACCTAAAAACAAGTGTGGCCAGCAGGGCAAGGGAGGTGATTCTGTCCCTCTATTCCACTCCGGTGAGACCCTACCTGGAGTACTGCATCCAGCTCCCCAGCACAAGACAGGCATTGATCTGTTAGAGCAGAACCAGAGAAGGGCCACAAAAATGGTCAGAGGCCTGGAACATATCTCCTATGACAAAACGCTGAGAGAACTGGGGTTGAAGGTGGGTTCACGAGGCAGAAGTCCTGTTTAACTAACTTAATTTCTTTTTATGACAAGATTGCCTATCCAGCTGACCAAGGGACAACCGCTATGGAGGTGTGTGGGGTTTTTATTTTAGCAAAGCTTTTGATAGTATCTCTCACAGTATCCTTCTGGACACAATGTCCAGCATACAGCTAGACGAGTCCATCATACATTGGGCAAACAACTCACTAACAGGTCCAGCTGAAAGGGTTACAGTCACATCATGATGATGGCCAGTCACCAGTGGGGTTCCTCAGTTTTAGGGCCAGTGCTCTTTAGTGTTTTTATAAATCATCTAGTTGCAGTAATTGAATGTACATTAGGTAAGTTTACTGATACTAAATTAGGAAGAGCTATGGACTCCCTCAAAGATAGAGAGACCTTACGGAGAGATCTGGATAGACTAGACAGCTGGGTGATCACCAACAGCGTGAAATTTAAAAAGAACAAGTGCAACATTCTCCACCTGGGACAGGGTAATCCTTGTGTACATATTAACTAGGGGATGAGAGGCTGGTGAGTAGTCCCCATGGAAAGACATCTGAGGGTCTGGATTGGTGGTAAGTTAAATATGAGTAGAACAGTGTGCCCTTGCAGCATGAAGGGCCAACTATGTTGTGGGTTGCATGAAGTACAGCATTGCCAGCAGGTTGAGGGAGGTGTTTGTCCGTCTTTGCACTGCCCTGGAGTGGCCATCCTCAAGTTCTGTGTGCAGTTTTAGGAGCCTCAATGTAAGAAGGACATCAAATTATGAAAGTATGTGCACGGAAGAGTGAAAAAGATGGTGAAAAGTCTCAAGGGCAAGACTCAAAAGGAGCAGCTGAGGTCACTTATTTGTTCAGCTTGGAGAAGAGAAAGCTGAGGAGTGACCTTATCGTAGTCCACAGCTTCCTCAAGGTGGGCAGTTGGAAGGGAAAGCTGATCTCTTTCTGGTAACCAGTGCTAGGACACAAGGAAATGGAATGAAGCTCTGTCAAGGAAGTTCAGATTGGACATTAGGAAAAGGTTCTGCACTGAGCGGGTGGTTGNNGTACTATATAGAGGGGGCTTATATGAAAGACAGATTTTTTACCAAGGCCTGTACTGACAGGACAAGGGGAAATGATTTTAAACTGAAAGTGTATAGATCTGGATTGGACAGAAGGAAGAATTTTATTTTACAATGCAGCTGGTAAGGCACTGGAACAAGTTGCCCAGAGAAGTTGTGGATGCCCCATCCCTGGAAGTGTTCATGGTCAGGCTGGATGAAGTTTTCAGCAACATAGTCCGGTAAAAGATACCCTTGCCAATGGCAAGGGAGTTGGACTAGATGACCTTTAATGGTCCTTTTGAATCCAAACCATTCTATGATTCTATGATGAAATAAACATTGACCCTCATGTATGTGAAGGGGATGTGTGTGTAACTAACAAAAAAGCCACCATACTGTGCTTTACTCTGTGAAGCTCTGTATATCTAGAGTAAATTCAGTGGAATCAAAAGAACAGAATATAGCTAGACATATATGGAATATGACTACATGTTATATCAAAGAGACAATGCTATAAAAAAAAAAGAAAAAAAGGAAAACATGCCTTTATTTAATACTTCGCCTGAACTGAATCCTGACTGACTACTTAGGAATTTGAAGGACAAGTAAACAGTGCTTCTCAAAGACGAAGCCCCCTTCATAGTGATACTAGAACAAAACAAATACTTGTTTCTGAATATCTGATGCTTTTTGAAGTTGTGTTGATTGCTCCCTCCAGAATGCCATCCAATCTCTTTTAAAGCTTTGTTTTTACTGTAGGCGATATTGCAAGAAATAACAAAGTAACCTAAAGGTTGCTAGACCAGCTGTGGATATATCAAGTTGGCTATTTCTAGCAGTCTAACCAAAATAACAGAGCCCAGAGTAAGCTAATACATCTGTTGGTCTTGTAGAGATAAGCCTTTCCTTCTAAAGGTACTATTTGGCTCATGTCACAATTTCATTTTATATTCTGAAAGTTTGTTGAGGGCACAGTTCAGATTAGAGAATTTTGTTGGGAATGTTATACAAACAATGATCAGCTGCATCTCCAACTGTGCTCCGGCCAAATACAAAGCTCTTACTCTGAGTAGCTTCTGTTACCCCTGGAGTTTAAAGCTGGCATTATATTACTCAAAAGTAAGGCAGATTTGGGGCTTTTGCTGTACAAATTGCTGAACAGAATAAGAGTTTATTCCAGTTTTTACTTTCAACTTGTTTGCATTATTCAGAGCCATTGACTGCTATTTTCTAAATAACAGCTAGCATTAAATTACACTCCCTAAACTTTCAGTAAAATATGACTGTTTGGCCCAATTAAAATAACAAAAACCTGAGAAAAATAAAGGAAAATAAGGAGAAAACATTACTAGAGTGCTTCCAAACTATTGTCTATTTTCATCCATTTGGTCTCTTACGTTTGTCACTGCAGTATGTTTTCTTAAGAATCTTGTAAGAAGTGTCCTTAGTGTTAGATTTGCACATACAACTCATTGCAGATATACAGAAAGTAATTACAGTTGCAAACGTTTGTCATTTGCTCACTAGCCTAGGAAGGCAAAAAAAAAAAAAAAAAAAAAAAAAAGAATAATTAAATAATTGCCTTTCAGCAAAACAGTGGCAAGAAGTCTCTTCATAGTCCAAGTGAAAAGAAAATACAACGCTAAATCTCACCTGGCCTGCTGTATCACAAAGATAGAGATTAGAAAATACTGTAGGCCCAAAAGTACTAATACTTATACTATAATCTGAACATGCCTGAGCTCAGACCTAGATCCAAGTTTTGCAGCTGGTCTTCACGGAAGAAATATGCTGAACAGGAACCCAAGTTTCCCGTGCTTTGAGGAAGTCTGAACCTGAGTCTGAATCATGTGTGCTAGCCCAGCTCCACTGAATTGCTTATGCTTTCTCATGTAGAATCTATTGTTTGGGGCTTTAGAGAATCACATCTTGACTTCTTTTCTATAGACAGCAAGGCCTACAAAAACTCCACATCATGCAAAAGTCTGGCTGATACAATTCTTTTTCATTTAAGTCCCAGAGCAGATTTATTGAAAGAATTATGAACATACAAAAGCTTTTCCAGTGAACCTGGACTTATGAACAGTGTATCATCCAAGTGAAAGCTCCACAGGCATTTTTGTTAGGTAGGCTACTTCTCAACAGAGAGACAGATTTATGGAGACCATATCCATCACTCATCTGTAGGTACAATGCTGACTACCGTTCATTCTAACACAGATCAGTTGCTTACCCAAAATGCCAACGTATAACATCCCTGTGGTAACTTTAGCAATAGATTATATGGGAAAACACCACTAGGAAAGTACGATATACATTTTTAGCTACTTTATTGACACAGAACAAGGAAATTAGGACAGCCAGCACAATGTGACTGTTTCTCCAAGGACCACCAGCAATCACTCCGCAGATTACAATGCTGATATAGATTGGGTGAAATTTGCAGCTTTCTGTATTATTTCCTCGAAACTAAGATTGTTGCTTGCTGCTCCTGCCATCAGGAAGAGTTAGAACTGTAACCTCTCATAAAAGAATCACAGAATTGTTGCTGTTGGAAAGGACCTCTGAGATCACCAAGTCCAACCATACACAAAACCAGAACCCACTCCCTGCAATTTTGGACACTACAGCATGCCCTGAAGTGCCACATCTACATGCTTCTTAAATACCTCCAAGGATGGTGACTCAACCACCTCCCTGAGAGGCCCATTCCAGTGCCTGACCACCCTCTTGGTGAAGTAATTCTTCCTAGCATCTAATCAAAACCTCCCCTGCTGCAATTTCAGACCATTTCTTCTGGTCCTGTCGTTGTTCACTTGGTAGAAGAGGCCAACACCCACTTCTCTACAACCNTGTCATCTGGCTTTACTGAATATCATACAATTGTCATCATCCCATTTATCCAATCTATCCAGGTTCCTCTATAGAGCCTCTCTACCCTGAAGCAGATCAACACTCCCACCTAATCTTGTGTCTGTCGCCTGCAGATTTAGTGAGGGTGCACTCAATTCCCTCATCCTTATCATTGTTAAAGATGTTAAACAAGGCTGGAAATGCTTCTCTATCAAATGAAAGCAGGANCTATAGAGACACAATCACTTCCCTACTCCTGCTGGTCATGCTATTGCCAATACAGGTCAGGATGCTGTTGGCTTTCTTGGTCGCCTGGGCACACTAGCAGCTCATGTTAAGCCGGCTGTCCACCAGCACCCCCATGTCCTTTTCTGCTGGGCAGCTTTCCAGCCACTCTTCCATGAGCCTGTAACACCTGAGGTTGTTGTGACCAAAATGCAGTACCTGTCATCTGGCTTTACTGAATATCATACAATTGTCATCATCCCATTTATCCAATCTATCCAGGTTCCTCTATAGAGCCTCTCTACCCTGAAGCAGATCAACACTCCCACCTAATCTTGTGTCTGTCGCCTGCAGATTTAGTGAGGGTGCACTCAATTCCCTCATCCTTATCATTGTTAAAGATGTTAAACAAGGCTGGAAATGCTTCTCTATCAAATGAAAGCAGGAAATGTTCTTATAATTACAGATTTGACTAATCCTAGAGTAAACATTTTTTTTTTTAATTTCCTTTTTGAAGTTCTGCTAGATGTACAGCTTTAACCAGAAGCATCTACAAACTAAATATACACAAAATTTCTTCCAAATGTTTAAAATCACCCAATATAGAATGGAGGATATCATTTACAGAGTAAACCAACTACAGTTATCAACTGAAGCAGAAAACAAGCCACCTGTTGAGGTATCCTAAGGTCATTTGCAGGAAGTAATACACTTAGTTAGCATACCAATAGAGTTTTGATCAGGGTAATGAGAACCATCCTTCAAAATCAATTGGTAGCACAGATGACATTTACTGTAATCCCATTGAGTGACATGGTATGCTTCATCAGAATGCTATTTACTTTTGTGGATGTATTCAGGAATTACAAAATCACCTGTGCAAAAATGTTTTGCTCTTTTTTCTGCAGACCTTAAGATAGCAAAGAGTTTGTTCTAGAAGTCATAAAAACCCACAATATTTAAAATTATCCTTCTGGCTGGCATAAGAACATCTCATAAAGTGGCATAATTTGCCTTATTTAGTAGTGCCAGGATTAGAACAGACTACATTTGCATCATTGCACAGTAATTGAAGTAATTTATATTAGCTTCTATCTGATAAAGAAGCAAAACCAAGAACAACTGTTCCATTCTAATTTTCACTCAGAAAGTTTAAAGGACATTTCATCAACATTAGATGTGAATAACTTCAGATTATCTCACAATCTAAACCTCCGAGACAAATGATTCTGTGACTGCAACCAGAAACTAGGGGCCACAGCAACATGCTTTGACTAAATTCTCAATTCAGTTGTGAAGGAGCAACATAATAGTAGACAATGTTTTGTTATCAAATATATTTATAGCTGAAATTTTAAATGGTATTTTTAAATACATAGTATCTGATGTATCCTTTTTTTAGTGCTAGTCAGTGTTGTTGTAATGTGTTCTTATTTGATTATTTAACTTTAAACTAACATGTTTAACACTCGTCTCTTCCATTATCGTCTGACAGGCATCAACTCATTTGATGCTGGATTTCTGAACTGCTAATCTGTATGACCAAAACGAGAAAATATTACTCATTAATGAAATAAATCAGATGTATTTTGGGCTTCTTCTGTCTCATGAAAAATGTCACACAGCATAAAGTAGACCAAATTTTAGCTAATTTAGTTAGTTTATCAAACCTAACCTCCAAAGGTATCTCTCAGTGGCTATTTTACTGATGAACAGAGACAAATTGCCATAAAACTGAGAGTCCTACTGGTTTTGTCCTGCAGAATGCAGTGGCAGAGGGCTAAAAACAAAACAAGTAAATCATTTGCTTCAGCAAGTTTAGCAAGCAAAGCTGGTGTAAAGGGTATTTCTTACTGGTGGTTCAATTGCATTACCAAAAGGCAGCCATCAACTGAAGAAAGGAAGGGTCATATTTGAAAAGGGGAAAAAATATATTCCAGCATGTTGGTAGGATGCAACCAAACAAAGCTAGGATTGCAACTTTCTCATGTGTGTTCCATCTTTTTCAGTGTTCTTTTTTTTTATTTATTTTTTTGTTTTAAATCTGTGTCACTTTTATTACTGAGAGAAACTTGTCAGGAAGATGTTAATGTTGATTTTCTTCTTTTACTAAACATACATCCCTTGTCTTATGATGGAAAATCTCCACTCTACTCAGCAGTTTACATATGATTTCCCAGAGTTAAGAGTGATGATTTAAGGTCCCTTCCAACTCTAACCATTCTATGATTCTATGATTTCAATTTTTGACCCCTTAACCCAGATTCAGTATCCATAGGACTCTACAACCAACTTTGCATTCCACTATACACTCACACAAACTCTTCTTGCTTCATGCTCTAGCCAGAAACAGCAGCGACAGTAACAGGTTTCCTAAGCAGTCTGAAAAAGTCCCTACTTAGCTATTATCTGCTAAAATCATTCCCAAAACTCTAGGACATCCTGCTCTTCTGCTACCTATAACCTTACTTTACTAGAAAGTGACAATGAGTTTGGAAGACGGGAGGAAAAAAAATCCCAATTATCTTCCCCCTAAGCCTAGAAACAGTAAAAGACTATTGATATTATTGGAGTCCTTATTCATATATAAAGTATAATTCCAGAACAGGCAGAATATTTTTAGGACAAGGATGGATGAACTTAGTGTAGGAGAATTAATAATTTCTTTTACAATTTGAAAGTGTTCCAATATAAGGAGATTAAAGAAATGTAAATGATTTTGGATATCTAATGAACATTCAGCCATTTATTACTCTGAGTTTGCTTGAACCAACATGCATATTAATAATACCTGGATTGAAAGTATGTGAATACTATCAATCACCATACCTGGTGATAAACTCCAGCTCTACTGTGCAATAGACAGACTGCAGCAAATAATTACCAGATTTCAGGGAATATGTCTCTCCACCTGCTCTGCCTATGTATTTCCAGTCTCCCTACAGACAAGATATCCAATAATGAATAAAACTTGGTTTTATGTGGAAGCATAACAGTTGCTAGTTTGGCCCTCAAGAAAAACTGTAGTGGTCTCTCATTCTTTTCTTTTCTCTACAGGCTTTGACAAGAAGTGCTGCATGACAGTTGATGATATAAATGAGATAAGTGAGGAGTTTCTCTTTCCCAAGTTCTGTATCCATATTAAAAAAAAAAAGATAATGAAAGTGAAAGAATGATAAAAACTGAAATGCTCTGGAATGATAAAAAGAAATACTTCTTCACCCAATATGTAATTAGGCTGTGAGGTTTGCTCTCAAGTGAGTTGGGGCAAAAAACATCTAAAGGAGGCTTGTCCTTTCGAGTAAATAGTGAAAATATCTGAAGTCATAAAGACTGGATGCTAACAAAGAGCAAGGAAAGTGTCATGCTTTGAGGTTTAGCCCAGTCTTTAACTACTAATTAGCAAAATGTAACTTTCATGGGGCTTATTCTGCCACCAGACTGACCCAATGCTGCTGGCTGTCAGCGTGGCATACGAGGAAGCTTGGCTGATGTGGGCTGGCAACTCTTGTCTGTTTGTGTGATTGCCATATTTATTTATATCACTATCATACTAAATGGCCTTAGCATAATTAGGACCAGTTGTTCTAATGAAATGTGCTGTTAAACAGCCCCTACCCTGAAATGCTTGCCATCTAAAACACTAGAAAATAGAATTTCTCACTAACACTTTCCATTCTTTCATCACAGCTGCTAAGGCCTAACACAAAACATGTTCCCAATACAAACAACACAAGTACTAACATAACTTTGGCAAACAAATGTTGGATTCCTTTATTTAGCTGCATATATTGATGGTGTTTAGGAATGGGCGATTAGTCTTTGCATTTCTTCAGAGCAGGTCCATTGGGCTCTCTCTTTTCATTTAATGATCAGAAAGTCACTTCATACAGAATTAAAAGGCATAAAGCATTATGAACATTCCTCCCAGGATGAGAAATATTTAGAATTAATTTGTTCCAAAACATCTAAATGTGTTGCCAGTTTTTGTTTGCCAGGAAATTATACACTACAAACATGTGAGGTAAACTGTACCAACCAAGAATTGTCCCAGATAGGTTGACATTTTGTTCTAGCCTTGCCAGGTTGAAATACTCATGTGCACAGGCTTATTTCCAAACCTTCAAGGTCTGGATGAGTTTCTTTTCCCAGATCCCTCTCTGCCTTTTTCTTAGTGTCTTAAAATGCTTGCCTAGCAAAAAAATAAATTGTTTAAAGCCTTTATTTAATTAGCAATTGCACACACACCAGGACAAAGGAAAACCTATCACACATTTCATACTGTGCTAATTCCAGGTCAATGTTTACTATTTATGATTTCTTGCTATTAAAAGCAAGTGCACTTTATTAAAATTGTGCACTTAATTAAACTCCTGCATCCTACCCTGGAAACAGAGGCCTTCCACATCTAAATGGGGTCAAAGTTTGCAGTTAGTTTTTTAAGGCAGGCAGCATTGCTTATGTACTGACGGGGCAGTGGTTAGGTATTCTAATAAAAAGAAGCATTGTGTGATTTATGAGCTTATTTCCTGTTCCACTGGAGTAGTTTCAGGAGCACCCTGAATAGTACAAGAATCAAAGAGAAGCAGATGAGGAGAGCCTGGCCAGGAGGACTGGTTGATGCTCACACACTACAGAGAACTCTTACTACTACAACTACTACTACTACTGTGATGGATCTCCAGGAGTTTTCCCCTCTAGAAACTACTGAAGTCATTCTCAGTGAAGCAGCAGAGAGGTAGTCAGCAAGTCGTGGTATTACTCAGATTCTCTAGATCTCCTGATATGCCTGGATTCATGTTTACATTAAAGGAACATACAGGAGTTCAATTCTTTTCCTAAGTGAAAAGCACACACTCTGACTGAAAATAAATTCTGTTTCTGCTATTTCCAATTCTGAGTATTTGCAGACCCAGTATTTGCTACACAACTAACAAGAGATTAGAATTTGGCCCCTTGCTTTTTCTCTCTCTCTTTTTTTTTCCACCCCCCCTCCAGGAATGGAATAGAAAAATACAGCTTTCCATTTGTTTCCTTTGTTTACCTTTTATCCTTCCAGTAGACTTTTGTACACTGTCAACTCAATAATTGCTGGAACTAGGAGACCAAACTGTCCATAGATGAAGCTAAAGTACACAATCCTCTATTCTGATCTTATGGTTCAATGCCTTGTGCTGTTTCTTATCCTCACTAAACAGTATCATGTATTAAAATGTCAGATGTTGGGAACAATTTGGATTGTATTGCCACAGTTTGTTTTATTAACATCAGTTTTATAAGCACATGAAATAAAAAACAAAGGAAACATATGCAGGATGGAAAATTGTGTTACACTTTTAATACTGTGATATATAAGGTATCAGAGGTGGCAGTAAGCCACAACGTTTGGATCTGGAGTCTGGAGTTTTCCTTCATATCTTTTATCAGAACTCTGTTCATCACATATAACATGTTTACTGCAGGTAAGCCATTTCCTAAAGTAGATAGAAATAGAATTTGCTAGAGATATTTTGCAGGTAAACTTACACATACTATAGAGTGGAAATGGTGTCAAATGACTTGTACATGTTCCACTGCAAACTAGTAACTGAGAAGACATAAAATCTCAGGTGCCTGACTGGGTACCAAGATTTCATCTTTGCACTGAGCCATTCTTCTTCTGCTGTTGAGGAGGTTTTGCTGGTACTGAAGACTTCCTACCTGGAATTTAAGATATCCTCAGCAGAACTATCATTCTTAGTGCAGGATGTCACATTGAGTGAATGTGATACATTTATAGTCTCAGGGAGGCTGAGATCGTGGGGCACTAAACCTAGTAAATTAGCTGTAGTCTGGTACGAGTGTGTGAAAAGTCTTACTGCTTAAATGGTGAAAGTGTGGGCAGGTTTCACTTTTCAGTAGCTGGCAGCCTTGCAAGCCATCCAGGCAACTTTTACATCTCCATAGGTTCTCACTATATTTTAAAAGGGTGCCTTATCAATCATGTTGGCAGCCTGCCTGAATTAAAAAACACACCACCATAATTTTTTGACACCAAGTTGGAAATTTCAGTGTAGTTCAAGACCTCTACTGATTTCTTCTTAAAGGTCTAACACAGAGGAGTAGGTTGAATTTTCCCATTGGGAAAGTTAAAAGCGTTCATCCACTTACTTGCTGCTCAGGCAGCGTCTCAATGAATATGAAGCCCCTCCTCCACAAGTGCGTGAACATTCACTCCACGAGCCCCAGGCATCCCATAGTGAGTCTCGGTCTTCCTCTGAGCGAGCCGTTCTGGAGCTCTGGGCAAAGGGAGAGGGAAAAAAAAAATCAGGAAAAAACATTTAAAGTACAAAAAATCATTGTTGCTAGTTTAACATTTCTTTTTACTGGATATCATCTTGGTCATTGAAAGCACTGAATAAATCTGTTATTCTCTGACATTCCTACTGATAGGCAGTTGGTTCATCCTTTGAGTATCTTACTCTGTCTCAATTTGAGATTAGTGATGACTCCTATAAAACAGCATTTTGGACAACAGCGAGGCAAAGGATTTATCCTGATTAAAAGGAAGAAGTGCAGTATTGTAGCCATTAGAAATTGGGCTTTCAAGTTTTGTTGATGTGTTAGAAACTATGAAAGAGCGTATTAAAAAGTGCACTCCAAGAGGCTCTTGAGGAAAAAAAGAATCACAACATAGTGAACCAACATGATAAAAAGACATTCAACAACGACTTTCATGTACTCGCTATGTGGAACTGGATCTATCATTACATCTTCTCCGTCCAAAGACTATAAGACTTTCTGGACAAAGATTCCCTAACTGTTTTATCCCTACTATTTGCTAACTTAAAGAAAGTGCACTCTACAGGAAGGGCTGGAGTTCTCAAATGCCGGGCATAGACCCAGGCAATGCTATCCTTAATGCCAGTGGTTGGCATTTGTAAAAAACTTTATAGAGAAGCAGCACTGATAGACTCAGAAATGCTCAGGTCTTCTAGGACTAACTAAATGCTCAGCAGTACCTGCCTCAAATAACTCAGTCATGTATGTATCATAGAATCATAGAATGGTTAGAGTTGGAAGGGACCTTAGAGATCATCAAGTTCCAACCCCCCTGCCATGGGCAGGGACACCTCTCCCTAGAGCAGGTTGCTCAAAGCCCCATCCAGCCTGGCCTTAAACACTTCCAGGGATGGGGCATCAACAACTTCCCTGGGCAACCTGTTCCAGTGCCTCACCACCCTCACAGGAAAGAACTTCTTCCTAATATCTAATCTAAATCTCCCCTCTTCCAATTTAAAACCATTACCCCTCGTCCTGTCACTAGACTTCCTGACAAAGAGTCCCTCCCCAGCTCTCCTGTAGGCTCCCTTCAGATACTGGAAGGCTGCTATCAGGTCTCCCCGGAGCCTTCTCTTCTCCAGGCTGAATAGCCTCAGCTCTCTGAACCTGTCCTCACAGGAGAGGTGCTCCATCCCTCTGATCATCTT
>VXBW01001464.1:204967-215564 GCA_013400375.1 Thinocorus orbignyianus
CCAACTTTCATGGGCTCCTCTCCCCTCCAGTTCTTTTTCCCATGCTACCCTGCCAATCAGTTCTCTCAGGAGTCTAAAGTCTGCTCTCAGGAGTCTAAAGTCTGTATCCAGCATTTAATTTTCATTCATGCAAATAAACCTCAGAAACATAGATCCGTATGGATAGAAATGATTTCACCATTTAGACAGATGTTGTCCCTCAAGGATGATATGGTTTTGCTGGAAGAAACTGAATAGGTCACAGAAACATGCAACAGCGTATGGTTAACGGCTGTGACTGGTGGAGACCAGGCAGTGCTCTCCTTCGAAGTTTGGCTTGTGATGTGGAGCAACACCTGGTGAACAGCACTTCTAACAGTATTTGGAATAAATGAGAAGGCAAGACTTTGATGGTTCACCTTCAACAGAAAATGGATCAGCAAGCATCATTTTTAGCCCACGTTAAAGGAATCAGCTTTAGCTTTCAACACTGTGGGATTATTTGGGACAGAGATAGTTTAACACTAAAATCATTTTATCTTCAGTGAAGCTGTGTAAAAGCTTTGTCACAAAATCTGAAACCTGGTGAAATATACCAGTCTTGAATATTGTTATTCACAGGCAAAGAAGAGAATGTGGATGATGATTTAGAGATGAAAACAGTTTCAGTATACACCTGTTCAAGGGAGACACTGAATTTGTCATATATAACTGAGATCCTAAACTGAACGGTCTGTGTCTGTACAGCAAAGAACTAAGTCTGGCACATCAGGATGTGAAATGTGTGTTAATTGGGATTTATCAAGGGAAAAGGTTAACTATTCAGTATACTTTAAGGAGTTGGGATATATTACATATGCTAACCATTAATAACGACAGAATTTTTCACTATGGAAACCATTTAGTTCTATAAAATCCTGCAAGAGCATTGCAGTTCACCCACTAGTGTCATCTACAACACTGAGTACTCCGTCAGGCATAAGGTTAGCTGAAGTGAGAGCCCACATCTTTTATTAGCTGTCTTTCAGTGATAAGGCCCAAGTCTCACACTGAGCTCTGTTCTACTGTAAACAGAAAGTCCATAATCTCACTGTTGTACACACTTGCATCCCTGACAGTCATTAGCTCCATGCATCTGAAGGATGGCATCATTGTCAGTGCTGTTCCCATGGTCCCACAGGAGTCTTTCTGCCCTAAAGTGAGTCATTAGCTCATGGATCAATTCTTAGTTTACTCGGATTGACAGAGTAATTGTATTGTTATATTCATTCCAAAAGCCTGATACTGCTCTGAGATACACCGGCACAACAAATTAGCAGTAACTAAATGAAAGTTGATTGTGTTAAACCTGTTTAAGTGAGCTTAGATTCTATGTCAAATTGGCATAACTGTTTTTGGAGATATTGTTTAAAGGAAAAAAAAAAAAAATTAAGGCAGGACACCTCTCCAGCCATTTTATCTTCTTTCCCTCTCTTTCCATTATTCCTTTTATCAAGGTACAATCCAAACCTGATCTTGAAGAATTAGTCCTTCTGTTTGGGCAGAATGGGTTAAAAAGAAAGAATTTTCCTTCCCACAAACACATCAGATAGAGTTATCTCATTTGAATGGAAGAGCTCAGTGAGTGGCAAGGGTCAGGTGCAGGACCAGCGCACAACACACCAGACTGTCCACCAAGGCATGGCTCTCCAGCATTTCACAATGGTTGCCTGCTGCATTCCTCATGCTGCTGTTTGCAGACCTTCCAAGTGCACAAGGACTCCTTTTTTAAAAAAAATCAGACTATTTTAAAAGGCCAATACACAAGTGTCACTTAAGTAGAGTTGAGTTTATTTGGCCTTTTGAAACAAAGGTGTCCAACCCTTTTGAGAGATGTTTAGGATCTGGTCCAAAACTTGCTGAGGTCAAAGGTAAACTCCATCAAATTGAAGGGGAGGGATGCAGGAGCAGAACATTAAAAGGCAGGGAGCAGGGGACCCAACACAAACTGTGAATATATATATTTCTTTTAATTAATGAAAAAAATTTTGTGAATGACAGTAAAGATAAACCAGGTGGGCAGAAGGCAAGCTTCCTTTAAACAACTCTGCTGGAAGCACCTTCACTTTGATCCTGCTGCCCTATCTTAGTACTTTTGCCAAGTGAAGGTTGACAGCTATGCCAAATAAAATGATTATTCCATGATGTGACCAAACTCCATTTTCAATTCGCTTCATGGCTTGTAACGGCATTTTAAACACATGTAGCAATTCCTTCTGCGGATCACCTTTAGGGACATAGTTTAGATGGGTAATGATAAATGTTTTGTTGTTGTAACATTTAAAATTATGTAATTTTGTTTTGGATCTACTGATGGGGAAAAAAAGGTAAATTAATGTAGTCTGTGACAGATGATACTGGATTTGCCTAAGGAGTGTATAACAATTATTTGACACTCTCGGTTTATCTTACCCTTATTAAAATGAAAAAAAAAAACCCAAAACAAAAAACTATCTAATTGCAATGGGAGGAGCGCCACAAAAATTTATTGAGGTTATTTCTGCTGACCGATTTCTGAAGGGTATTTTTAATAAAATGAAAATGTGTGTTTGCACTTTTGGCCTGCTAAAAAGAAAATGTGTGCCTGTGCTTTTAGTTTACCAGGAAACAAATATCTCCAAACTGAACGGGTACTTGTCCTAGTTATTCACTATTGGCTGAAAGCCCAAAGACATAATTAATAAAGGTTGCAAGGTAAAGTCACATGAACCAAGTACTCTTACTTCATCACAACTTATAAGAGTCAGCACAGCTAGACATTCTAAGGGCCCACATATTTCTGAAATAAATTGTACACCCTGCCCAGAGGAGAGCTGTGCGCCTGTTACGTGCATTCCAAGGTCGATTATAAGACCTATATATTCCCAGAAAGCATGTGATCTGAAGCTGGAACAGGCTCCAAGTTTTCTTTCAACAAGTGGAATAAACATAATTCATTTCCACTCCATCCATGTTTAATGTTAAAGAGAGTGGTTTTCCCCATTGTGAACTATGCAGTTAAAGCTTGAAATACTAGCGATGCCTGAAAAGCCATTTTAAATCTGAAGACTGTTTGTTGAAGGTCTGTTGCAGCTTCAAAGGTTATATACCATTACTAGCTAAGAATTGGCTGTTTAGCATAGATTTTTCAAAATTCATTTATAATTTCTACCCACTTTTAAAGTGAACTAAAGAGAAGAATCTGCTTATAGATACTCCTGATAACAGTCAAGATCTTTGCAGTGTTCTGCAGTACAAGCCCTCCTCCAGCACTCCTTTAAAGCCCTACAATTCCTCCCATAAAAAAGGGAAAAAAAGCAGAGGTAGGGTACATGCCTTTAAAGCTGTAAGGAGCAGAACTGCCACTGATGAAAACTTCCTTTAATAGAAAAAGTCTTTTATCTCTGCCAGAAGCACCCCAGATTAGTGCTGCTCAAAATGCCAGCATATGCCAAAGAAGCAAAATGCAGACAGCTATCTAAGCTCATTATGCTCTGCCACTGGTATTAGAAGAACTGCCTTTCCTCCATTTGTCCATTCCAGCTGGATCTCAGCCTGAGCTTCCCAGGAAACACCCGCTGCTATTGTCCATACAAAACCCACGATGTTCTGACATCTGCAGCATCAATGGCAGACATATCACCTGCAAACAATTTGCTTATCAATGACCTATATAAAACAAATAGGTCTGCTGACAATAATAAAAAATCAGCTCTTTCTTTTTCCCCCATTACAATGTTACACAGTTAAGCTGGAAATGATCCTACAGATACCACCCGACACAGCATTGCCAGAAGAAATGGGCATGAAGACTTCCAAACAGTTTCTAGTGAAAAAGAAAAGGAACGTCTTGTGCTTTTGGACAAGAAAGCAAGAAGGATCACATGTACAAAGTGAAATCACTGCCTGTGAATAGGGCACTCAGGTGAAGATGCTTACAAGAGAAAGGAAAAAAACCTGTAGGCCATGAGCTGAACAAGGAACTTCTTATACTATAAACAAATATAATCTCACATAGTCAACAAAAGCTAAAAGAGCTAGGTATCCATTTTATTCTTAAGAAAAAAAAAGCCCAACTCCAGTGTTTAACAGTAATTTCAGAATTTATTAAAGTTGTCAGGTATTTGTGTTATATTCAGACTGTTAAATGAATAGGTCTTTCCTACCCACTTCACTAACACACAGTACAGAGAAATAATTTGAATTACTTGAAATAGTATGTAGAAAATGCAAGAAGTATTATACATCCTTAAATCACAGCACCTGCCTGGCCATCCAGGAGCTGCAGCCCTGATGAGACCCATGTTTCTTCTAAGAGCACGTGTGTACACTTGTGTACCCACAGGGTGCACAGAGGGAGAAACATGAAAACTAGCAAGCCCTCTGTTCATATCCTGAGACCAATATAAGAGGGGTTCAGCCTTAAGAAAATAAATCTTAGTCACAAACTGGAACTGAATTTAAAATTTTGTTTGGAACAGCTCTATCCCCACAAAATCCAACTATTTGTCAGTGTCACAAGGAAAAAAACAAGTGCATACAAATGCAGACAGTGTCCTTTAATTGCTCCTCAGTTTCTGAGCGTTCCAGTCTTTCTCCTCATTCAGTAAAACACTGCTGAAGTCACATTTTTCAAGCACCTGATGTTCCCTAGATTAAACAACAATATAGATAGTGAAAAATGCTATTAACCTCTTGTTGGACTAATTCATTGATACAGACTTTAAGCCACAGATATTTCCCACATGATATGTACCGCTGGGTTTGGCTAAGAAATTTAAATCATCTGGTTCTTATCATATCCCCACTGTTTAGGGGTATGATGAACTGTCAGTGACAATATGCAAAGCTCCTCTGAGGCCATTGCCTAAACTTGTATTTTGCTACTGTGAAAATGGTATTAAGGACAGAAAACCAAGATTTTTCCCTATTATGTAGTCTTTCTACCCTCCCTTTTCAGATATGTCCAAGTGCATCCCTGTATGTATTCTTGCCAAGCAATACATTCTCCATCTTTGAGTAATCCTTGACTGTCCTTTGATGTTAGTTTGTCACTGATGTCAAATATACACTTCACACAGTACTGAAATGCCGTCTGTAGTGAACTGGTGAGAAACTGCTCTCAGCACTTATCTAGGTGTTTAACAGCAGGAGACAAGGCTGGTGACCTCACTTCTTTTTAAGAAACATATATTTCAAAATGTAAACCAATGCAAATATACGATTTATAAGATTTCATTTGCACAATGTTGTGTATCTTTGCTGCATTCAATCCAAGGTAACAGCTGGATTACAGCTCAGATGGGAAACTGCTTGGAAATCTCTGGCTTCTGAAGGAAGGCAAGGCAGAACAAAATCACAGCCAGTTAAATTAATATTTGTAATTACTGTCAAATGCAATGTTAGCATGTAAGACATTCCTGACTATCTGTTGAAACTTTTCAGGGTGATTATCTTGGAAACATCATAAGTAAAATATTCTGACATGTCCACGTTGCAATGCACAAAACCCATGTTTAATGTACCTAAGCAAAAAGTTGCATATCATTTTAAACAGTACTGTACAACCAAAGCACAACCATTCTTCCAGGATGACTGTACCATACTGAAGAAGGGTTTATTAAAGTCAGCCGTATCCTTGTGATAATAACCTGGAAGCATTAGGATTCCCCATGACAAAAGTCATCCTCCAACTCCAAACAGATATATCTGCCCATTTCACGCACTTCATGAGAGCAGGGTTTCCCAAGCCAACCTTATCAACGTTTCCAAGGACTTAATGGGAAGGAATGCCAACTTTTTCCTTTTCCTAAGGGATCTTTTTCAGGGTCAGGACAGATAAACATTTTCGCTGGTCTGGTAGGTGGGTTTTCTTTACATTACCCTGACTGTATTCCATGTTAAAGACAAGGAGAGGACTTCAGCCACAAGATCTGCCACCCAGCCACCTCACAGAAGAATCACATCAGCCAGAATATCCTGCCTACCTGAGATTCTCCCCAAAATAACGGGAATTCTGCTCTCACAGAACTTAAAAGAAGATTAAGAGAGAAAATGCCCAAGAAGATGAAGAGCTTGTGCCCATGCTGCCAGAGCTGTATACTGCAACTGAGACTCTGAGTCACCACAGGTGCAATAGGTCTCATGATTACCAGCACAGTGTTCCATATGGCCAAATCCAGAGAATGCCTACAGAACTTCTAAAACAACTGCTAAACCACTGTTTTCTCTGGCAAACAATCTGGAAAGAAAAGTAGCTGCAATGAGCACCAGACGTCTAGAGGTGGAAGTGGCTGTACCTTCTCTCTGGAGAGCAGCAGCTCCCTCCTACCGGGTATGGGGCTGTGAGCTGAACAGTACCAGCCCACTTGCCTCAGGCTTCCACAGTCTTGGAAATTAACTGAGGAATTTTTGCCTTCTTTGCACTTGCCAAGACCAGGCAAAAGGTCTGTGAGGGGATCAAGAGAGTATTTCCTACGGAAAACCCCTGGCACAGGGAACCCTTGATCTGAGTGACTCAGTGCCCCAAGGAAGGCACTGGCACAGGAGCACACACGTGCGAGGGTATATACTGTACTTTGGGCAATTACTTTACAGTGAAACTTTGCTAGTGTAGATAAATGGGCAGGATTTATTTTTTCATTTCAACCTCTTAAAAAGGAATAAACAAAAAAGTCCCGATCTCCTTCAGGGTAGTTTTTAATTTACTCTTTCTTCAGGATCAAAATCATCCATCACTTAGAAGAAACAGGGGAAGACACCTTAATGAAAAGGAGAGAAGAGGTAATCTCATTGAGATCGTCTGGCAGTTTTTCAATGCTTATCCTGCTCCTGTGAACACAGACAAAGGAAAGATCAATAGGTGGACAATATTCCTTTACCCTGAAGGAAGACACCTGATACATATAGAGCTAGCTGAGTTCCCAGGGACATAAGTAAAAGTTTGCTGTGCTAGTCTTTTTCAGTGCTGCATTCATTTTTGTCTTCTTTTACACTTAACATGCAAGGCAGCGCCATTACTAAGGGAAGAGAAAAAGGGAAACTACGGCACAGGAAAGCAAAGGTTCATTAAGATGGAAATAACTCCTTCTCCCTTCCTAGCTGGATGTGATCTGATACTGTTATTGCACATGTAATAAGGACAAAGTGTTGTACTGAAATCTGTTGTCCTGAAAATAGAATCTCTGCAATCTCAGTGTTGTACACATTTGCACTCTATGGCAGTCATTAGCTCCATGCATCTAAAGGATGGCAACATTGGCAGTTCTTTCTCCACTTTTCCTGCTATGAAGCAAGTCATACAGCTGTATATATATAGCCTCTTAATACTTGTAATAGGGAGTACACAGCTTTTTTCTGCAACAAAACAGGGAAAAGCAATCAACAGCCATCTCAGGACCTTAGGCCATTCCCAAACCTGGACTGGAAGTTGTATCCCAGGAGCATTGTGCCAAACGTGAGCTCATTTCTTCTCCTAAAAGGGCAGCAGCCAGCTGGAGCCGGGGGAGGTTACTGGCAGAGGATGGAGCTGACACTATATCACTTCAACACACTCTATGCTGTGCTCCCTATAACATTTTATAACAGTGCCTTACAAAACTCTGATCAGTCCTCTCTCTCACTCCACTTACCCACATGAAACTATACACCAGGAGAGCAATGTGAATACGAGAGCCTTCTTTCTTGCTCTCACAGACCCAAGTTACAACACCCTGTTGTATTTAAATCCTGCTGTGCTGGTGTAAACACCAGGCATAGGTGATCCAATACAGAGCAGGTCCAAGCTGGCTCAGTCTCAGACTTGTCGCCTAATTGACTCAGAAGGGTTTTTGAGGCTAGGACTGGTTCAGATGCAGGGTGGGTGAAATCGCTTTCCAGAATTCGGAACCCACACAATAGTATGGGTTCAAAAGTGCATCTTGCACTCAAGGACTTCGGGTTTGCTTTCCACGTAGAAAGAGCTGTGGGTGGGGAAAGAGCTCACAGAGGCACGCAGAAAGGAAAAGAGAGAAAAGGAAACCTGTTTCTGTTACAAGGCCTATTGTACGCCAAGAGTTTTCTAAGTGGCAAGAAGTGAAAGCTGTGTGCTGACTGGGCAGCATTTGTCAGCTTCGAGAAAAAGTGGCCAACATATGTCTGACACTCCCAGCTCCACAGGTAAATCACTGTTTCCTGCAAAGAGGCTGGGTAATACGCTGGAGAAGTGTATATATTAGCCATTTTCCTTTGGTCTAGTAAACCAGTCTTGAACTTTTGACCTTCACCCAGCCTAACTCTCTGAACAAGCTGCTACATCCAACATTGAGTTCTCTCATATGCACCAAGCACCACATGGACTGGATTTAGAAACTGGTTCTGAAAATCTGGAGTAGAAGACCTTGTTAAATCACCACAGATTTTAATGGGCTCACCAGCCCTAGGATGCCTTAGCCTCCCCTGGAGCAGGTCAGAGCATTAAGACCAGGAACCATAGGTTCCAACAGGAAGATGGTACTCTCTGGTCATGAGACCTTTCAGAGAAGGGAGGAGAGTTCCTCAAAGATTTGTGTGATTTCAGATAAACATCCACAATTATGAGGTTTACTCAAAATAAATGAAGCCTCCTATTCTTCTGATGGTCTGCCACCTCTTCCAGTTACCTCATGGAGTTGTGTATGTGTTTATTTTAATAACAAGGGGCCACATAAAGGGTCGAAACATTAAGCCTCAGCGAGGCAGGAAAAATGAAAGGAAAATATTTATGTAAAAAATAAGGGGGAAAGACAGAGAAAGAGAGGAAGAGGGGAAAGAGAAAAGGAGGAGGCAAGAAAGAAAAGGAGGAAGAAAGGAGGAGGAAAGGAAGAGGGAGAAGTAAAGGAAAAATGGTCAAGAGCCCATTTTATAACAAAAAATAAATAAAAAAAAACGCAGAAAAAAAAATGCTCATGGAACCCTTAGGCATTAACTACAAACCTCAGAATTTATCTAACACACTTATTTTCCCTCATTCACCAAGTAATTGATCTCAAATTAATAAATATGCTTTTTTAAAGGAAAATATGCTCAATTGTTGAGAGTTAGCAGTACCAAGGTGGAGGAGTTTTCTAGGAGTAACATTTTTTTTTTTAAATTATTTTATATTGAATTACAAAGATGGAAGGACCTAAATGCTGTGAGGATTTAAGCTACTGCTACTCTCATTTCACACGTGATGAAAACATTTATGTTTCCATTGCTCTCACCAAGTAAAAGAAAACACACATCCACACGTTGGAGTCCGCATGATGCACAGAAAGCATTCCTCTCTATGCCAGTCTTCAACTCCAGTAAGATGTAGTAATGCACTCTCACTTCCTCTGGTGCTCACCAGCATGGATGGGTGGCTGAGCCCATCAGCGAATGAAATTGATGAGGTTTAGATTAGCAAAGCAGAGTCTTACAATTCAAGCTGTAGCAGCTCAAGTTTTTCATTTTAGAGATTTCTATTGAATTACTTTCTCCCCCCTTCAGCTAGTTCAGATCTTTCCTTTTTAAACTATGACCTTGGCTAGACGTTTAAGGAACATACTGGAGATAGCACTGTAGCTTGAAAATCCCCCACTCTCTGTTTTAAAGTTTACAGGAACTACGAAAATGTCATATCCAAAACACATTCACAATCATGATCCATCCACATACCAAAATGAGAAAAGAAAAGACAGCTCTGGGCTTGTTAAGGGCAGTTATATCTGCCCTTAACAACAGATGCTTTTAACAGTCCAGGCAGAAAGTACAGGGATTTAAATAAGCCAGTAAGCAAATAAATAAATAAATAAATAAATCACCAATCTAATGCCAGCACCAGAACGGTAGGAGACCTTATTGCTTCCTTTATTCCCTTTCATTTCTGGGTCTGTTGATATAGCACTGGATCCAAACACTAGACGGGCAAACTTCAAACAGGGACCGAGATTATATCCAACAAAGCTAGAAGGGGAAATTTGACACTCCTACAGTGCATTCATATGGAAACAAAATGAGTTATATTTATTTTATGGGACAGTTTGAATTTATTATAAGTTGCATATAATTTCCTGTCTCATTTCTTGAGCACTCTTGGAATTTATTTCAGGATGTCTTACGTTATCACACACCCCCTTCCCTCCACCCTGACACCCTTTATGCTGAACTTGATCTACAAGAAGTCCCTGAAAGGCAGAAATCCCAGGGCAACAGCTGAAGCATTGAAGCTTTGGAAGAAATTCTTTAAAGGCAGTGGAGATGAAAATGGAAACAATGTGAAAATTAATGTACTGTAGAATCAGTGAACATACCACTTATTTCTCTAGACAACTATAAGGACTGCTCCTATAACTAAGTGTCCAAATAATTCACAGGTGGCAAAACTATTAAGATTTCTGCATATGCTTGCCTTGGAAGTAGATTAAATCTTGCAAGTACACACACTGCTTTCCCTCCCCCAGGCACCTGTCTATATTGCCTTCCAATTTCACCACAACTTTAGCTACTTTTATAAGAAATTTGGAACAGTCAGATTCTGGCAGCAAAAAGGAAAAAAGAATGGTCATATGTCAAACAAAATTCTAAGCAAGGTACCTAATGGCAGGAAAAAAAAAAAAAA
>VXBW01001464.1:221347-235447 GCA_013400375.1 Thinocorus orbignyianus
CAATCCCCCTCCCGCTAGTCAGACATGCGGTGCAACAAAGCCAAGGGGTCTAGGGAAAGCGTAACAGTGAAAGACAGGAGGGGAAGGAAAAAAAGAGGGAGAGGGAGAGAGGAGGAAGAGGAGGAGGAAAAGGAGGAGGAGAAGGAGGAGGAGGAGAGAGGCAGAATGGCACAGCTGAAGGGAATGCTCTGCCTTCAGCTCGCTGTGCTCCAGAAGCTCTGCTCCACCACTTGCCATGAGCTGTTCACACTCATTGCTGGGTCGGTAGCTCTCCTCCTGAGCGTGCATTGTTCCAGACAGGAGGGAAACTTAATCTTTGTCAATATATAATGTATGCCACAAAAGGCACCAATCGGAAAATGCTGAAATCCTCTAGGGAGAATGTATGTTTTACTAAAACCCTGTGTTCTCTACAGAAGAATGCTCTCTGGAACCCTTTTGCACAGTTTGTTCAGTAATAAAGGAATCTGACTCTGCTCTCAAATTGTAAAGCAGGAATGTTTCTAGCAGGACTGTCTTTCTGTCACTATTTTGGGGAAAACTTTAAAAACTGGTGCCCTATTTGCACTAGAAGGAAAGTGAGCTTATGGGAAGAAGAATTTAGCACAGAAAGGCAAAAATACATACACCTCAAGAAAACCAGGAACTCTACCTTTTAAGTATTAATTTGTCAGATAGGAGTTTCAAATCAGTGCTTTGACTCTATTCAGAATTGATCCAGTTTGCATGCCTATGCTCCTGCATTGCCTGAAGTCTCAGTCTCCAACTATTTTTTTGTGTGTGTGTCTGTCTGTCTGTCTGTTTTATTTTTTGAAGCAGAAATTTCAAACTACAGCCAAGAACTCTTTCCCAATGCAGTAGGCATTCTCCCACATGGGACTGAGCAGGACGTCTCTTGCAGTCACAACATTATGGTGCTTCAGGACATGCTACACCCAGATGGGCACGTAGAAAGCCCTGTCTTCCCTGAGCTATAGAGTGTGGTACCTCAGCAAGCTCAGACTATGAAGGAGAAAAGTAAGTTACATGTGTGTTAAGTGTGGAGAACAGTATGCTAGCATTGAGCCTGAAAAGTGACTGAAGTCAGAAGTTAGCAGAGGAAAGGGAAATTCTACCAAGGGCATCGTAACTGAGGACAGAAAGCAAAAAGGAGCAAGCGTAGACCACAGACCATTTAAGAGAGCTGCACATCAGTAGAAATGAAAAACAGCCTGGAGGAAAAACTGGATGAACAGATGGAGAGTGATACAAAGTTTGCAATAGAAAAGGAACTCAGGGGAGAAAAAGGAGCTACAGATGTTGGGAAGTCAGACAGGAGGAAAGAAGAAGGTCTGGCTTGGCAAACAGGAACAAAATGCTGAAGACATCTGAAGGCCAAAACAGAAAAGAGATAAGCTAGACAGAGCTGGGCTTGGGAAATTAGGCTGAAAAGAGAAATTTGGAACAAGAAACAAAAGTAATTAAGAACAGCAGGAGAAACAGATTTTAGCTTGCACTGGCTGACAGTAGCTCAGATGAGGATATTTGGACTTGCTGAGCTAGGACACAAGACAAAGAATACTGAAAAGGCTCAGTGGGAAGGGTCTACAATGGAAAACTGGCTAGGTGGACTGAATGTAGCAGGGGTAAGAAAAGTCCTAAAATGAGTACTATGATTCCTACACCACCAGTAAGTCCTTTATGTGTCTGAATCTCCTCTCATAGCAATTTCAGAGACCACTTCCTAGAGGTGAGGGGAGTGATGGATAACTTCGCAACACACTTTGGCTGAGAAGTGGGGAAACCATCATAGGATGACACCATGGCAGAATTTACAACTTCTCTTATTGTCCTTGAAAACTCTGGAAACTAAACATACAAATCGACTAAAAGTTGTGTACTTTTTGTAAATAACACCACCACACAAAGGCCCAAATCCTTTTCTTCACCAGAAGTGTCAACACACACCTGAGAGTTGCACAAAAGAATTTTTTCCACACATCTCCTGGTCGCTGTTGTCTGTTTACTCCCATACTCTGTTCCTTTGCCCCAAAGCTAACATTGTATGGAGAAGTACTTACAGATAGTTCCTGGAATTCCTGTACACAAAACTTACACAGCAAGGTTTGTAATATTGAATAGAGTAAATGATGACTTTGTAAGAACCATACCGCTGCAATTAAGACTACATGGCTTACAATGGATGATGTAACGGAGAATAACTTTTTACTGTCTATATGTTTGTCTTTCTTTTCTTTTTTTTTTTTTTCCCCTTTTCTTTCTCTTATGCCAACTTTAAACTAGAGATGTTGCTCTAGCACTACATAATAGTGTAGAGCAACTATTTCAGAATTATGGACTTACTCAACTTTGGAAAAGGTGAGTTTTTAAAAGGACATTTCGGAGAGCCTTTTGTCAGTACAGAGGTCTCAGCAGGCAACTAAATCATCTAAACTGGAACAACTGGATTATACTTGGATTCCATGTGTTCTGCCATTGTTCTGTTCATGGGCCTCCCATTGCAATGGATGGGAATTTTGCATGGTGAATGATGACAGGAGAGGAAGTTAGTCATAGAATAGAATCATAGAATCATTTAGATTGGAAAAGACATTTAAGATCATTGAGTCCAACCATGGACCTAACACTGCCAAGTCCACCACTAAACCATGTCCCTAAGTGCCACATCTACACAGCTTTTAAATACCTCCAGAGATGGTGACTCAACCACTTTCCTGGAAGCCTGTTCCAATGCTTGACAACCATTTCAGTGAAAAATTTCTTCCTAATACCCAATCTGAACCTCCCCTGGTCCAACCTGAGGCAGTTTCCTCTCATCCTATCAGCTGTTATATGGGAAAAGCGACTGACACCCAGCTGGCTATAGGCTCCTTTCAGGTAGTTTTAGAGAGTAATAAGGTCTCCCCTCAGACTCCTTTTCTCTAGGTTAAACAATCCTAGTTCCCTGAGCTGCTTTTTATAGATCTTTACTCTAGAACCTTCATGAGCTTCATTGCTCTTTAGATGTGCACCAGTACCTCAATGTCTTTCTTCTAACGAGTTGAAGATCTTGTAGTAATGGTACCAAATTTTGTGACCGCTGATATTCAGACATGTTGAAAGGGTGATTTAGCTACAGAAAGCTTTGTTTATTCAAGATACGTGTTTAATCAGTAGCAGAGCAGTGAGATGTTCATAATAGCATTATAAATTGTATGAAAATCACCAGACTCAATATTTTATTTCACATTTAAAATTCAGACCAGATTCTAAAATGCAACTTGAATTTTATTTTCACAACAAACTGGTGCAAACCCCAAAATCTCTTCATGAATCCACATGAATATCAGACTTCCAACAGTTTGGCTTTCAGTTTTCTGCACGTATTAGAACTCAGAAATCAAAGTGAAATTCAAGGAATGGAAACTCACATGAATCAAATCTGAAGGAAAGGTCTAGTCAAATTCTTGCATACAGCTTTAATGAGTCATGCCCAGTATCTACCGATTTCTACAGAACAGTGTTGCCTCTAACTAAAGGCTCATTTGAACTATTTCTAACTGAAAATTTAAAAAAATGAACTGAAAAAGAAGTGTAGATTTACTGAAAAATTACTTTACGGTATGAAGTGCCTGGCAGTGTTCTGGAGCTGAACATCTCAATATCCTGCTGTTCCGGTCCAGCGTTTTGTTATAGTGCATATATGTATTTCGTATGGAGTTAATTTGTTTGTCTTGCTGAAAGGTGTTGCTGGAAACACTAGTCTGGGGGTGGGGGCATTTCTTTCTGGTTTACATATACACTCAAAAACAAAGCCTCTAGAAAGAAGGAAAATAGGTCCTAAACAAGGTAAAACTGCCTGAAAGGTAATGTTTCAGGCCCTGTCCCTCTCCAAACTCTCTCTGTCATGCACCCTAAATAAATGTGAGAATCCAGAGCAATAAAGGACTTCTACCTGCGACAAAAGTAATAACTGAAGCCTCAAGGAATGTATTAGTGAATGTGGATGGTGCCTACTGTGCCCAGCACTTTGTTTTACCAGTAAGACAAAGGTTATTCTTAATGCTACAGATGAAGTCCTGTATTCTTCAAGATAATTGATACTGGAGATCGGTGAGTCCAGGATTGCATTCAATTATCACTTCCTGAGTACACAGAAACCTGTATACTCAAACACCTCCCTGATATAGCAAACATAAACCCTTCACTGTCTTAGGGGAGAGTCAAGGCACAACTACACACTATTCCATGTCCTGAAACTTGCCTCTTCCATTTTCTGAACTGATCATTAGTTCCAATTCTCCTTCACCTCTGCCAGGTGTTTAAATTAAATCAGTCTGCATTTGTTTGTGAGAAGCAGAGCTTGTTATCAGGCCTGTATACCTATGGCAGATTATATGAGATGGAAGGAGAAGCAAAGGAAAGTGTCTGAAACAGTATTTAAGCTCTACAGATTTAACAATACTTAATTTGAAAACCACACGTGCAGGTAGAAGAAAACTGTTAACATAAATATGCTTTATAGCAGGAAAGAGTGAACTCAACTTTGGAGCTGATCCCCCTGGGGAGAATATGTTACCATTTTCACTCAGAAGCCACCTGTCTCTTCCTGGAGGCTGGACCTCTTTTTTACCATCAGGTCTGTGGCAACCATGACTTTTTATTTCTTTTTTACTTTTTCAGTTAACAGTTATTCTTAGGATTTTGTTGTTGTTTTTTTTTTCTCTTATAATCCTGGATTGATTTCTGGGAACCTGGAAGCTTGTACGAGTATGGAAAGTGAGAAGCAGGAGAGAGCTAAGGAGCTTTAGGTAGGATTTGTATTTACATGTGTGTGCCCGCAGTAGATGTGAAAGAAACTAGAGTCAAAGCTATAAGAGCTGCAGTATTCTGAGGCTCACCCAGCTGCATGTGACCTGTGACTGCAAAAGCACTTTCCTCAAAGATTAAGGTGCTGATGCATATAAAACCTCTACCTTGACCTCCAACTTGAGATAAAATTCAAACACAATAGCAGAAACAACACAGCTCCAAGGAGTATGAACACCTGCTAGGACAATACCTTCAGATTCCTCCAGTTTTTGCCCTGTATGAGAGACTGGTTGCCATGAGCACAAGCATGCAATGCGGTCACCTCAGAACAAGTATACTCTTACCTCCCTCCTTTGGCATCCACATGAGCTTTTACATCTAATGTGAGGAGAAGTCTTGAGAAAGAGATGATAAGTAACCTTTCTCAAACCATTTTGTTTAACTAGGCAGAAATCAGACTGATGAGTTGCGTTCTCATGAAACATTTTGAGCCCCCTTTCCCATGTTAGACTGTCACCATTTACCTTACGAATTAAGATACTTGTTGCCCTGATTTTACATGAAGTCACTGAGAGAGCACAGAATTGTAGAAGATCACCGAAGACGCAAACTGGCAGCCTTAGCTGCATGGGCCACTATGTTGGTTAATTCCATGAGAAATCACTTTAAAGTAAATCTCATTTAACTGTGCACGGCAATAAGAATCACACTGTAAGTAGTACGTCAGTAAATTGACATTACCTGCAGAGCACCGCCATTACTGTGCAGAACACACACAATGAACTGCAAACAAGAGACCTATTCTACGCTGACAACTCTTGCAAATCCATCACCAGTTTCATAGTCATTACTGGGTTTTTAACTCACAGGCCCAGATTCAGATGCCAGGTCAATATGTGAGTTTCACTTTTCGTGAAAGTTTCTAGGCTTACTGTTGGCAAAAAAAATAACTAGAAAATATGTTCTTTTAAGGCTCAGATACTGGCAGCAGATTCAAACAGGTTTGCATGCAATTATCAGAAGTCTCATCATTTGAGCTATCAAGCTTGTGATTTTAGAGATATTACTAAGCTACATAGGGCTGATGATACTGCTTTTGAATACTGCAAAGGAATAGGAATAGAGCCTATATTTTTTGTAAACCACCCCAGCTGGAAGTCAGTTGGAGCATTATGAGTTATAAATTACACCACTGAAGAAACGAAACCAAATCAAACAAAAAACCTCACACACTTTTTGACTTCTTTGGATCTGTAATTTACAAGGCTTTTGTCTTGTCTTATTTTCTCCTATGTCAATAGAGCATGGGTAATTCTTTATGTGACTTTCAGCTTTTGTAGTACAAATGGGATTCACTTCCACTTTTCTTTTTCTTCTTTTCTTTTCTTTTCTTTTCTTTTCTTTTCTTTTCTTTTCTTTTCTTTTCTTTTCTTTTCTTTTCTAATATATTTTGATAATTCAGATTCTATAGGCAGGCTTAGACCATCATGAGCAAACGTAAAATTAAGCAGATGAAACTGCCAGAGTATAATCAAGGAAAGAATATGCAAGTTTTAAGACTCTTACAAAGAAACAAGGAAGAAAAGAAGACTAGGGAATACATTTTGGATCAGGGTTTGGAAAACCCCTGAGGTGGGGGAGGTGGAATTGGGTTTTGGCCAATTTGAGATACTCAGCCCTGTGTCTGGATTCAGCTTTCCAAAGTTTCCAGAAGACGAGGGGTGTGGAGGAAGGAGAGGAGTTGGATTCAAATTTTTTGGGTTTTGGCCCATCTCTTGTGCTAGCAATTAATGAGAATGCCTGGACAGCACAAAGCATACTTTGAAATGTTGAGCCAGCAAGATATTTAAACAGTGGAGAAACACTTCTCTCTTAGCGAATGAGTTTTGACTATCAAAACACTAGTGAAGATGCCACGTGGATGGAACACTCACTCAGTCACAACGGGGTTCTCCAAGCAAAAGACACAGAGTGCTTATCTCCATGTTGGCCAAGTTAACAAAGATTAACAATGAAGACAAACAGCAAGGACTATAGCACAGAAACACCTAATGATCTGTTTAAAAGCTGGAATAGATATTGTTCTTCTGACAATCACAGAGATGGAGAAGAATTGAGGTTCAGTGTTGAGGGAGACAATCTTCAATTTAGAGCAAAAAGCACATTTAGAAATACAGAAAGATAAAGAATATGTCATAAAACATATGGGGGGGGGAGTGCTAGGATTTTGAAACAGCACAGGGCTCAAATGGCTGCAAGACACACACACATAAGTGGAAAAAGGTATTCAGTGAAATATTTGAAACATATGGTTTTTGTTTATGTTTCTTGCAAATATTTGAGAAAAGTGAACAACTCCTACCTGTATACAATCATGAGTATGAATGCACTATTATGCTGTAACAAAAAATGTATTTATAAGCAACCAGTAAAATACTGGAAGAAATTATAATGTTAATAACTAGGAGGCTATCATGTTCCATATTAAATTTCTCGGCACTGCAGCTCACTATGCAAAGAGCAGCAGTTTCTACTTGATGGATTAAACAGTTTCAAAATGGTAGAAATACAGGAAGCAGTGAAAAAAGACAGATAGTATACTCCTTTCGAGCTAAGCAGAAAATATTCTCACTGTCAGAGAAACAGGTGAAAAAAATGAAATATTTTTATTTCCTGTATTTACATCTGCTAGGATCCACTGACCTTCTAGTTTGAATTCATGAAGGTTGGCAACTCAAAATCCAAATCCATATATGTTATTTTTAAGAACCTTTAAAGAATGATAGTGGCTGGGAAATATATGAGTAGCTTCCACTGAGCCAGGCATGTGGTTAGACGATATAATCTTAGGAGTCTAATCCTTCTGTCATTCATAAAAGAAATCAGGAATAATGAAAGTTAATTCAGCAGTGTCTTTTATAAACTAAATCAGGTGAAAATTGGAGCAAAATCTTAATTTATATGTCATTTAGTTTGCATTATAATTTGTTTTTTCAGGTAATTCACTGTGTGCTCATATAGCCTGACTTTGAAAAAGAAGTTTTTCAGGTGACAATTGAAGACAATTGAAGACAAATAAAGATGATCAGGTTACTAAATGTGACAAATACTCACAGAGAAACTGAGACAGAAAATATCCTGACTACAAGCATTAAACCTTCCCCTCAAATGAGAATGATGTGGTTCTTAAATCAATTACTGCGGTAGACATAAATTTCTGAGCAATGGAAGATAAGGAGCATTCACCAGCTAAATCAATAGAAACTGAACTCCTCAGTCATACAAGAAGTGAAGAAGTTAATATCCGCCCATAAACTCCATGCACAGTCTGTTTTGATCAAACTGGTTAACATATATTATCAAAACGTATTAAAGGCACATTGAGAGGAGAGCAGATAATGTTGCATGGGTAAGCACACAGGACTTGGTTGACTGGAATTACTCAGAGTCAGAAGACAAATGATTTGGTTCTATTGCACTTCTGATTTCCAGCAACTTTGTCAGCAAATAAGGGAACAATTGTTCTTTAACTGAATTTCAGGACTAGATTATTTAGAATTGTCATTTATACTCATACTTAATGGTTCAAAGCCTGCTGTGCCAACATTTTTTCATGGGAAAAGCACACAAGGCTGAGTCCTGCATCCTACTATAACACAGAGCTTTAACCTCAAAGGCCATTTATCAGATGAATTTTCATGAGAATCTACTATTGTCAGGTATCTTGTTGCATCCTGCATGTCTTAATCTCAAAGCACAAAATAATTATAAGAAATACAAGAGAACGATAGGCCTTCCTTCATCTGTGCAAGAGAAGCTTGTAGTTCCATCATCTTTGTATGTCACAGATTCTCTGATAGCTTTTTACAGTGTCTTTCAGTTACTTCATGTCACAGCATGTGACAGACTCACCTTTATTTTTGTGCAATCTAACATCTTGCCTGAAGTCAAAGCTAAAACAAAAATATCTTCATGTATCTTCAAAAAAAACTCTTGGATCCATCTATATAATTTGTCTGTCACCAAGTACCATCTGCTTTATTTAAGCAGTTTATGCATTGAAATGGATATTGTATTTCATGCATACTTGTTTCCAAAAGCTGTTATTTCATGATGCACTGCATAATATGTTCTACATTTAACTAATAAAGACTTTTATGGAACTATCTTAATGCAGATTTTGGCTTTATCTTCCTTCTTCTATTTGAGTCCTGATTTACCAAATTTGCTTTTATTTATCTTTGACATTAACAATTGTTCTGACCACTTAGGTTTGTAATTCTACTTGCCTGCACAACAGTATTGGAGTTGATAAGAAATATTCTTGTGCTGGAGTATGTCTTTGTTAGGCAAAAGAGTATAACAGCATTACTGGCTAAAAGCCATTCTTCTGCAAAAAGCTTTGATTTAGTGCGAAAGAACTGTATCTAAATCATGAAAGACTGTGGCGCAGATTACCTAGGCAATCCTAATTGCTTACTGTGGTTTTACAGTATTATTTATACATAAGGATTTACATTTCCATGCTATGTGTTACTTCTGCCTTCTCCTCTTTCCCCTCCTGGCTTTGACCATATGTGTATGGAATTGTTCTTCTGTCAAAGTTCAGAGTAAAAGACAAAGCAGAACAGACATGTTTGCATTGCAGGTCTGCATTGTATCTTCTCTGTGAATTGCAGAGTGGGGTTAGTTTCTTTTGTTAGTAACTTTTTTTTACATTTATGAGCACAAACTTTCACTACACAGGGAGAGAAAGAGTAAATGACATGTCATCACTGCACCATAAAATACTGTCAGGTCATCAATAACTTCCTGCGATGCCATCATCAGTTTTAAAGCTAGTACAGGTAAGCTGGAAGAAGCTAGACATGAAATAACAACTTTCATACTGACACAACAATACAGCACTGTACACCCAATAGAGTATACTATAGTATATATTTTCTTATCTGTATGAAGTACATCAAAGGCCCAACTTTCTAAAACCTATGTGACACTCAAAAAGACTTATTAACTAATAACTTCTATCTGGTGTGGAGAGGAAAACTGCTCAGAAAAGTTGTGCAACAGCAATGGGTAAGGTTAAAGAATTGTAGTTTCGTAGTATCACTTAGCAGAAGAGGTTATAACGCCAGGAGTTTTATGTATCTTTAATCCATCTCCTACGGTGCTATCTGTAATCATTAGGCTTTACATTTCTAAGGCCCTTCTGTCAAACAGAGCTTTGTTTTCTTTAGCTGACAGGCAGTCCTTTCTTGGAGTCTTTAAAACGCAGGCTGAGAAGTGAGCTGTATGCCATTAATCCCACTGTCCCACTGATATCAGTGGTTAGGGGCAGACCTTCCAAAGAAACATCCACCTCAGTGAACAAGATGCCACATACTGATGAGGCTCACCTGAGAATATAATGCACATTTGAGGATCACTGTGCCAAGTCTCTGACAAACTATGGAATTAGCCAGTTTCTTCAGTGTGAGTCTCCTTAAACAAAGGTTTTACAATTTAAAGGTATGCCTATTCATTAGTATAGATAACACCATGTGATTTAGGAGTATCTTTTATTTTCCACATTCAGATGTGAGAATATGAGGTACAGGGAAGTGAGGTGTGTGGTATGCTTAAAATCATATGAAGATTCTCTAGAATTGTCAAGGTCCTTGTCAACCATCACCAAACCACTCTGCCTAATTGCCATAGTGGTAAATATAGAAAATTCTTTTAAGCATTTGTTCAGATGTCATGTGCTTTGTGTTTGAAGCAACGCTGCTCAAAGCTGCTTAAATTAAACAGCAGCTTGGATTGTCTATTATCTGATACCTAGGAAGGCAAAATCCACCATTTCACTTTCTACAGTG
The DNA here is from genome assembly GCA_013400375.1 of Thinocorus orbignyianus. Classification (NCBI taxonomy): domain Eukaryota; kingdom Metazoa; phylum Chordata; class Aves; order Ciconiiformes; family Thinocoridae; genus Thinocorus; species Thinocorus orbignyianus. The sequence goes on from VXBW01001464.1 coordinate 231,994, forward strand.
ATTTGGTCCAGTGGGACAAAATAAAACAAATTAATTTTAAATGTGTGTGACATCAAGATACAATTTTTGCTGTTGAAGGAGTACCCAGAGCTCTCTTTAGAAAGCTGTTGCATCCATCCAAGGACAGCATTTGCTAAAGCACTAGTTAAGTTACTGGGTTGAATTTTCTTAGACTTGACTTTATTTTCCTCTCCTGAAGCATGAATATAGCAGTAGCTCCACCACTTAAGTTGTGGGAGAGACAGAGCTGAACTGGGGCTCCCTTCTGTATTTTAATGTTTTTAAAAGAGTTGAATAGGAAAAATAAGTACTTTTTACTGCATAATAAAATGTAGCGGCGCACTCTGGCCTGACAAATAACCCAGTGATTCCAGTAAGAATGGAGAAGTGTTGGTCAGAGCAGAGTCAAACTCTGCAGTGAGATTCAGTACTTCAGGAAAAAGGCATCCTTTTCCACCTATATTTTTCTTCCACTCATTGTATGTTTTCTTTTATTCATCTGGGAAACACTGAGTCTTAATGTTTTACTATGGTATCACCATGGAACATGTAGACTGTACTGCCACTGTTCCACAAAACACTGGGCTGGACCTGCACAGACAGCAAGCTTGCCATTCTCCAGTTTATATACTGCTCCACTGCACAGAAAAAAGTCTTACATATTGTTGAAGGGTATTGTCAGAAGGGAAAACAGTTAAAGTGAAACTTCATTAGGAAAATACAATTATAAGTCTAATTAAAGAGCATGTATTTGGATTCCAAATAATATTTTGACCAAAGTTTTAATACTTTTATTTTCCACCTCTTAAAATCTTTTCCTGTTTCTGTTACAATGAGTTTTTTTCCAAACAGTGGTTCTCACTGAATCTGTGGTTCAGTAACATAGGATGGTTCATTGCATTTCAGAGAATCATCTCTTGATCCTTAGTAAGAACAGGATGTAAGACTCTATCAGGGATAAACAACTGAAAACAGCAATTCAAGTAATGTTGACTGACCTGTTCTTGATCTCACTGGTCTCGTGAAGATGACACAGGAGTTAGTGCAGTATAGAGAGGCGGGCTTCAGTTGCATCCACTTGGCAACCATAAAACAATGCATCTTGGAATAAATAGTGCCAGATTTTCCAGAATTAGACACACAGTTACTGGCGTCTACATCACAAAATTTTTGAAGTGTCTTGTGTGACTGAAAACTTTTCATTATTTTTTTGAAAGCACATGAATACATGCTCCCTCAATGTGTGTGTGTGTCTTCACCTGCTGTGATTTATTCAGCTTCCTTCCTGTGTATCATGACTGGAGCGACTAATACAGTTTCAGGAAACATAATAAGCCATATTCCCCAAAGAGGCCCTGAGCCAAAGATATCAGGCACTCACCTAACTAATGACACGTGTTGGTGCCTGACCCAGACGATTTGCAAAGGTATATTCATTGGCATTGGAGTGCTTCTGCAGTAAGTGGATTTTAAGTGGCAGTGGCCTGTGTTTGCATGGTTTGTTCTTTACATTGACCTGACATCTCTGCCTAAAAGCCTATATATGAGTCACTGATCTCTTCTGAAAACCCACTGAACAGCATAGGATCAGGCTTTATACGCTTACTATACCTCTGCTAAATATTTTCAGTTATAAGCTTCTTTGGAAAGAATGCCTCATCCTAAAAACACAGCCCCGGAGATTAATGAAAAAGTAGCTGCTTTCATAAACCGGATAAACTAGGCATTTGCATGACAACAGATTTACGACCACAACAACTAGTAATCTGCAAACCAGATCATCAGTATGTTTAGTGCCATCAAGTCTGCATATTAAGTTCTGTGGGCAGAACTGTTTAAACATAGCCAGGATATTTAATGGCATGCCTGTAAGAAACAACATTCCACATTGACAGTGAGGGGCCCAGAGCATGGGGCAGAGCTGTAGCAAGGAGTCATCATGGCGATTGTTTTCATACTTTTTACAGTATTTGTTCCATTTGTTAGCCAGGAAATACTATTGGAGCCCCACGTAATGTTAATGCATGTTCTCTCATATTATACTTTCTACACTTTTAGGGACCAGTTTATAAGGAGTAGCTTATCTGTGTAAATTTTTCTTGATGAAGTCACTATGCTTTGTCTTACACCCTTTGAAATCGTCCTGAAATGGTCCCAAAATGGGCCACTCGAAGTCAGCCAGGGATGAATACTTCACTTCCTTGTGAAGGTGTACGTGTGAAGTGTGTACCAGAGGAAAGAGCAAGAGTCTGGCGATGCAAATGGACTGGCTCAGTACTCAGCAGCCGATGGCTGCAGAGGCCAGCAGTGCGCCAGCCCCCTCTAGGGTATGCCGAAAAGATCAGGCAGAGAATAGCAGCAAGACAGGAAGCAGCTTGGGAGAGGATGGCAGTGAGAAAAACTAAAGAATCACCCAAAAATGAACGCCCAAAGTCCTACTGGACAGAAAGAAAGAGTCACCTCGGTGAAGGAGTGCACCTGCAGGCACACTGGCAGTCAAGCTCCACCACTACCCCAAAATATCTCCTTGGTATCCCAGGAAGGACAAGGGTTGATACAGAGAGAAAATGTGATCCCCTCCAGATTAGAGAACAACATGCAGTAGATGAAAGTATCTCTGCCATCAAAGAAGCGAAAATCGCTGCATTAATTTAGTTTTACTCAAACGGGTTAGTCTCAGCTGTTTGAAATAAGTAGCAAGCTGCCATACTATCCCAGGTGGTTTTCTCTGTAAGGTTACCACATTTGCTTCCTCTGGTGAAAACGGCAAAAGTGCTCAAGTTTCAAAGTGGACAGTAAAACACTTGTAATAGGTTCCTTAATGAGCCCTTTTCTCCTACCCTTGTCCTTTCTCAAAGAATTCAAAATCTGGAGGACACAGTGAAGTAACCTGGAAATTACATTTGTCCCCTTCTTTGAGAGAGCAGCAAAAATAACAGCTAGCAGCGCATCATTTTCAATGGCAATTTTCTGTGCTCATAGTAGTCTGTCTTTCACATGGTTGCTGCTTTTTAAGCTGCACTGTGCAACAGCAATGTCACGCAGTCCTCTGGCATTTATTAACATTCCTCTCATTGCATTGTTAGGTTGGTGGCTGTGTTTCTAATTGAAAGATTGCATCTGTGAGTAACAATGAGGAACAGTACTATGTGCCACCTTACCAACCTTTCAATACAGGCTATTCTTTTTTCTTCACAAAACATACCTGTGTCAAGGGAAAAAATAACTGGGTAGGATTTTTGTATTGGTTGCGTGTCTTCAGTTGAATGACACTTGAACGGGGCTTTGAGGAACCTGGTCTGGTGGGAGGTGTCCCTGCCCATGGCAGGGGGTTTGGAACTCAATGATCTTTAAGGTCTCTTCCAACTCTAACCATTCTATGATTCTATGAATTCAGCTTTCTTTTAAAAACTAAATAAACAAGCTGCTCAAAGTTATACCAATTCAAGTGAAA
>VXBW01001464.1:235461-273156 GCA_013400375.1 Thinocorus orbignyianus
TGAAAGGTCTTATTTAGGGGACCTTTAAGTTTATTCAAAGTCTGTATAGGAGAGATATTAAAACCCTCATTCTTCAACTACATAATGTTATTTACTGCTGTAATGTGCAATGGGCCAGATTTTGCCTTCAGATGAACCTAAATGAAGTCAGTAGGTATAGGGTCCCTACAAACAGATTTTGTCCTAGTCAACAGAATAAATTCTTCTGCTTAGACACTCTCCTTTGTGAAAGACCTAAGAGTTCAGAAATATTGTAGAAGCAGGAAAAGCCTTTCTCAGACATTTTGTCAACTTTAATGACTTAGATACTGCAATTCACTTAAGAGCTGAGGCACTGCATATCAGAAACTTTGCAGACCAAAGCACATTTTCTTCTCTGACTGCAATGCCAAGCACACAGACTGCAAGTTTATAGATTGTAGGCATTAACTGTATTTATACCAACATAGTTTTGTTTCAAAGTTCAACTTTGAGTCTTCTCAAAATCTTTTGCTTTCTCTCATGTATTTTATTTTCCTTGCTCAGAAGAACAAAAATAAAAAGCAAGACTGAAATGAATGTAAACAGAGGAATTTCAATACAATCATATCTGCTCAATGAAAAAAAAGCTTCACAGCTAATTATGAAATAAAACCAATCCACAGGATTATTTTTATGAGATAATGGTTTCCTGATGTTGATTAGTGTTGAGTATGGCAGAAAAGTTTGCACAACAGAACATAGAGGCATTGTGACAGTGATCAACTAAAATTGCACTGTTTTTCTTTTATCATACAACAGAAGTGGATAAGCCATTCTTGTCACGTGTTGGTAGAGCTGATATGGTAGAGAGAGCAATTTTTACTATGATTAGTTTCTAATGGCCTTCAGGACCATGCAGTACATGTGTGGGTGGCAGGCAGGTATGTAGAAGAAGCCAAAGAGGAGTGAGAGAACACTCAACCCTCAGTACACAGGGGTGGGACCAGCAAGGGGCAAAGGGAGCTCTGCTAAAACTGTGGCTTCGGCTGGGCCACTCCGATCCACCAGCATGATGATATTCTCATTTGCCCAATTTTTCAACCACAAAGGTCAGATGTCTTGTCTAGATCTACAAAATCCCATAGCTGATGCTGTCTAGAATATCTTTTTGTATTGAGTATGATGCTTGTTATAACCTAAGTTATAAACACATTTTAATGTCTGTCCTAACAGTTCCTGAGACCAAATCATAATTGAATGGTAAGCACCAGCTCTATTGTTTTACTATGTGGAGAGCAAAGACATTTCGCATCTTGGATTTCATAATGGCTAGTTTTGTATTTTAGTTTTAATACCATTTTTATAATTTGAACAAATTAAAATGTCATGTGGTACTAAATAACCAGTCAGATGTAACTGAGCTACAAAAATAAACTGAAAATTAAATTTGACAATATTTGTACATTAACTGTGCAAAAATGACAATTTTTTTAAATTTACTGAAAATAATCATTTTTAAACATGAAAATGTTGATCTCTGGGTCTTTTTCCATGTTCCTTAGTTATTTCTGTTATTGTACTTAAGGCTTGGAATTTTTTCTACTCACAAATCAAATTAGAAATTCTCTAAGGCCCTTTGGGTTTTTGTGTGAAAGGAGGAGAAAAAAAAACAAGGGAGAAGAGAGTCACTCATTCTCTTAGAAAAAAAATAGACAAAAAGGTAGTAAGAAATGGAAAAATAATGCTGTTTATACTCTTTTTTCTGAAAGAAGAAATCCTCTTTCTATCTTTAGTGCTATATATTTTTGCAGGATATAATCTTAGTTCAAAACATAAAGTTGGAAAAAGTAATTTTCATTTTAACTTAGTGCCTTTAAAAATTGAAACACAGAGAGCTGAGTCAAAATGGACTTTTTCTGTGTACATAAGTGACAATGGTTCATTATGCAGTTACGTGGTGAAAATCAGGAACTATTTAAAGAATATGAACTTAAAATTCATACATACAAGGTAGTAGCTCTACAAGAAGAAAAAAAAACAAAACCAAACCAAAACAAAACAAAAACCTCAAAAGCCAAAACCAACCAACCAAACAACAAAAAAAACCCCACCCTAAAATGCATGTTCTCATTTCACAAAAATATTCTGGAATGAACTGCCCAAAATCACTAGATTTTCCACGATAACATATCAATGACATATCAAGGAAGTCAATGATACCACCATTTTCCACTATATCTAAATGAAGAGGAACATCATGCCATTTGGGGGAAGAAGATTTTTTTCCAAAGATCATCTTTTGTGGTGTTGCCAATGATAGTCAACTACAACCAAAAGAAAACTAAGATAAAGTTCAAATTACCATTTAGTTTTATTTCCCCTATTTCTGTTTGCTAGCTTGCAGTAGAACGTGTGTGAATGCTTAGAAGTTTTATTACATTTATGGATCAGTTTGCTATGCCTTAAAAATACAGCATTGTGCAATATTCATATAGCACCCATACCGGAGATTTTACATTTAATGGCTTTTTTTCATAAGCACAGAAAAGTTTGCTTCAGCATCCCAGCACAACTCCACCTCCTGTCATCATCTCAGACCACCTCTGTGGTGGAATCATTCCAGTACAACATGGCAAGCTGACCTTTCTCAGTGGCCCTAAACAGAAACAAGATCCTCAGTAGTGTCAGAGACCACAGAAGACATACCTGGTCTCTAGACACTGTACACACGTATCTGTGCCAGCTTTGGGAACTAAGTTGGTACCTCTGGACTAAAAAGTTGACAAAAGGAATTTCAGCTACCAACGTACTGAATTATGCACATGTAGGAGGTTCTCAAGCTTCTCTGTAATATTATGTTAGCAAAATGGCTATGTCACACTGCTCACACTGCTTTTTCAAAGTATAAAATCCAAAGGATTTTGCCTGTAAACTGACATTGGAGGACATTTGTGGCTGTCATTATCCCAGTATCTTGAGAATGTGAATCTATTATTGCAAAACAGCGCATTGATACTACATCTTTCTTTTGCTGGTAGGAACATAGCTTATACTCTTCAAAGAATCATATCCCTTTTCTGTAGCCCTAAGTACACTTTCTTATGCCTCGCTTTTCCATTGAGTCTTTCTTTGCACACTTCAGCTCTTTTGGTCTTCCTTGCAATTCTCTTCTTCTTTTCTGCTTTTTTTCCTTCTTTTCATCCAAAGGCAGTGACACAGAGCAGAAGAGAACCAAGCATACAATACAGAAACAAAAGCATGACATCAGATCATCTGAGACACCAGACTCCAATGTTGTATAATAGCTGGAGACCTATCACAGGTACAAACCAGACAGATTCACAGAGTGCCTACCTCACAAGCTTCCAAATAACACAAAAAATGAAGTCAGAACACCAAAACCCCAGACCTCAAGATGAGAGGTCAAAGGCACTGCTAGTATCTAAACTCTGTAAATACAGGTCATCCGTCGGCAAGCAAATAGTGGTAAGTAAAATTTTCATTGCACAGGATTTTGCTTAGTCTGACTGTTTCAACAAATTGGTACCACTTGAACTTGCTCTTCACTCTTCCTCACTGTTCTCTAGACAGATATGTGAGATTGCAAGTGATGGAGCAAGGAGGACTACTGGACATGAGAGCCCATCATCTGGCTGCCCAGGTGTTGAAAGAGGGCTCTGCTGCAAGACCTCTCCATAGAAGACAAAACAGCCTGCAGTGAAGAAGGTTGGCCTCTCACAATGAAGGAAAATACAGCTAATAAACATTAAAAGCCAGAGACCGAGGGGCAGGCAAAATGGGAATTACAGCACAAAGCAGGAGGCCTGAGGTTCCAGTCTAAAGGCAAAGGTTACAATGATTTTTGTAAGCAGCAACCAGAGACCAAGGGTGTCCTACCTAGTTTGGTTTCTAATGGTCATGCTGTTACAAAAAAACTCTGCTGAATTCCCAGAGAAAACAATATTTGGCAACGAAAAATTAGTGACTGAAAAAATCACACAAAAGTATGGCAGACTGACAGGATATCTCCCAGTTTTTGATAACTGGATAGCTAGATACAGATGCTTTTCCTGCTGTTGCTGCTCAGATCAAAGCGGAGATTTTCAAAAGAGAAATGAGTAGTGTAAACTTATTGCAAATATTATTCTACTTTTCTGCATACTTTGTCAAGCTCACAAGACTGTCAAAGTAAAAGAGTGATACTTGTTGTGACTGACATTGATGTAAATTCATTGGCTCCTGCAGAATTTGATGGGACCTCAGGGAACCAGTGCTGCTCACCAGTGGGCAGAACAGAGCTCCAAGAGTATACACTTAGGAAATGAGAACCTAGTCACAGTATGCAACTAGATTAAATAGAAATGAGGTATTTACTGCTCACGTGATCTCTAGTTCCTGGGTGTATTCTTAATTTTCAAGTCCAAAAAATAATAGTTTGTGGGAAGTGTCTCTTCTTCACTGTGCTTTCAGTGTATACCACACAGCAGTGGTGGTCCAAACCCCCATTATTTTATTGCATAAAGTAATCTATGAGGTTCTGGCTCTTCTCCTCTTTATATGTATGAAGAAAGTGCAAAAATTAAATTCATCATCTGTGATGATGGGTTAATGTTAACTTTGGTAACAGGTAGGCACAATGGAATATTCTTATGCCTCGATGAGATAAAGATTAACTTAATAGTCTAGTTACTGCAATTCCTGTTCATTGGTTCAGAGTTAGCTAAAAATATTTTACAAGTGTTTACAGGTATAGCGGCAGTTCTCTCCAAAGCAATTGTCACATTTCTCCAGACTTTCATTTTCTTTGCCCGCAAAGCCCAAGGAACGAAAGAAGAAAAGGAACAAGAAGAACTTCCATGACTTCAGTGATGTGCAAGTCATCAATACTATTGATTTATGACTGCTACACACCAGCACTATGAAATCATAACTCCAATATTTTTGTATGAATACAGATTTTATGGTGAAATGTCCAAAGCTAGGTTCTCTGTATTTTTTCCCTTTGACACAGTTCCACAGTCTTCTGTGGAAAAGTCTTCATTTCTAAAGAAGACTAGACTTTTTCAGAAGACTAGACCTCACTAGTCTTCTGGAAAAAAAAAAAAAAAATAAAAATCAATGTACTATTTAATAAATTTATCTATTTATCATTAGATTGCTTTTCTTATGACTGTACTTACCTATATTTTTTACTGTGTCTCAAGTTATTGAGATTTCTTATCTTTTTTTTTTTTTTAAATACAGCACAACCAATTGGTTTGAGAAGGGAGGAGTGTTGCAGCTGGAGGAGAGTGTGAGGAGGAGAGAATAAGGGAGAGAGGAAGACATGACCAGAGCCACTGACTCTTCATAGCCCCTTGTCCCCTGACTGACCTAGGCTGGCTCTCCTCCTTTTGACTCTTCCAGAAACCACTCAGCTGCCATGAGATAACCAAATGTTGCTGATCTGAGAATGAGAATAAAGTCATTCTGCCTTTCTCCATGAGGGATGGGGGGAGGGAAGATCGGGTGTTGCTTTCGCTGCTGAGAAGTCTGGACCTGGCTCTGGAAATAGTCATAAAATTTATAAAACACCAGTACAATGCATGCATTCCTGCATATTTGAAAGAGAGGGAAAAACATGTGAAAACAAGGGGTTTGACTCTCCAGGCCCTCCATATGTGGAATTTCTATCCACATCAGTGGGAGCACAGTATATGAAAGGCTTGCAGAAGTAAATCCAAAAGGATATGTAAAACCAGTAAAGATTTCTTTTTTCATGTGAAACCTGAAGCATTTAGCTTACTTCACAGAACAGAGTGCACTACCCTGAAGGCTTCTGTAAGTGTGATTCAATTTTAATCAAAATAGTGGCAAGAGAACTAGGAAAGTAGAAATGCTATTTAATGTAAATACAGTACACACACACACACACACACACACACACACACGACATTCATTTTCCCTACTGCCACCATATAAAAATTCTTCCCAAGGAAAAACGTAAAGTGCTTTTTTGAAGACGGTAGAGATTTCCATTATACTACAATGCAGTCATTTACTAAGTAAGGAAAATTAAGTTCTTGCAAATAAGTAATACAATATGTGATGGAAGCTGCAAAAGACATTAAGTCAAATTTAGAAAGTCTAAACTTGTGAATTCCAAGCACAGTTGTGTAATAATGTCTAAAATAGTTTCAGCACTCTAGCAGGAATGAACACAAAATTTATTTACTTATATGCATATGGAAAATTTATTTCAGTAAACTTCTATGCAATTTTATGAGGTCAGAATCTGATGTGTATCATGTTCCAGGGAAAAAATATTTGCAAACCACTAAAATCAGTACATTGCTTTTGATTTATTGTGACAAAGTTTTAAGATGCAAAGAAATGTATATTGCAGAACTAACAGAGAAAAGCAGTATCTGAAGGATTAATTCTTTGAACTAGTGTAGCTATGTTTCCAGTTCTATTTGGAGGACTAACAACAGGCACAGTGAGATTTCACATATTATATCCAACTACTAAGTCCAAGAAAATGTATCTAAATATAATTCGTCATAACACAATATGAAATAACATGCTGTTATAAAGGATCCTACAATGGTGGGCTGGGGAGAAATACGTATATGGAAATATATCAGTAAAGAAACATAGGAATATATCTATTAAATGTATCTTCATTAGAAGTGTTGTGCACATCCATTCCAATAAGGGTCTGCTGGAACCCTGGTTCTGCTGGCTTATCTCATGGACTGGTCAGGAGCTTGGAGCCCTAAAACTTTGCCTTCTAGAGGAACCTGCCATCTAGACCTGACCACTGAAGACTAGGTTTTTTAAAGCCTGATGTCCCAGTGCAGCTCTACCTCACGTGCTGCTCCCAAAATGGGACTTCTCACCTGTCTGAGTGGCCTGCAGGATTTTGCCTGTGTGCCAGTAGCCCCAGCAAACCAGGGTAATCAAAACGTTAGCTAAAAATATTAGACTTTCCAGAGCATGTCCTAGTAACCTCATTGCGCAATTCTGAACAGCAGCGAACTCAGACATGTGGTGGTGAGGGAAAAGACTATTGCCCAGTAATTTTGGTAAATTATTCTCCCTTCATGTACAATTTCATGGATGCCGCTTACTTCATTGTGACATATCGTCTCCAAGATGGAGGTTATATGCAAGACATGTTGTAACATTTGGGAAATTCATCTCCTACTTTCAATAAGCAAATCCCTTCCTACATTTTTTGCCCACATATGTTGCTGTAAAATTGTAAGTAGAAAGCAGTACCATTCTTCTCTTTCTGAAAGCTTTGAAAGATTACGACACATTAAATGTCATTAATATTTCTTAGTTTATGTCTGCTTTGAAGTCTCTTTTATCACTTGAGATAAAGAAGTGCTTGTCTTTTGAGGAGAATGAGTACAGTTTTCTTTGACAAAATAGGACCAAGTTGTATCTGTCACAGAGAAGATTCTATATTCATGTCTCCAGGTAATCCATACACTTTCATTGGTCTAAAGTCCTCCAAGGAGTGTCACATATCCAAATAATGCTGTGTTTTATGTTTGGTCCCATAATTCAGCTCTTATACACACGTATGTTTATTAACTTTCATTATTTTTTCTCATTTATATTATTACTGCCATTAATTTGAGAGTATGTTTTCTCTTAAAAACGCTGCAATGGAATTTGACATGCTTTCTTCCACAGTAGGCCCATCTACTTTAGTAATCCTTGTCTAATCCTGATCTGAACCTCCACTGATGTGAATGTCAAAAACCACGGAGATGCAGCACAGTGGGAAACCACAAAACAGCATGATATTTTGTAACCAATCATCTACCTGTAGGGAGAAAAAGAAACAAATCTTGTCCTGACAAAAGACTGTTATATGATTCCTTTTGAAGAAATTAAATTCATTTAACTTGTTTGCATTCGAACATTCCTTTTGTTTTCATTGTGTTCCGTGAAGTTGTAAACGCTCACCTGGTTCTGTAAGTTATAATACTTGCTTTAAAATGTAAGTCTTGTGTACGCAAACATTTTTTTAAGGTATATTCATTCATTGCATGTTTGAAAATAACTCAGCTACATAGCAAAACAATTTTAAAATGAGCATACTGTTCTTGAAAAGTACAGTAGGTTAGTGCTTACGTATTATAGATGCATACATTTTCCACAGCCCCAAATGCTAAAAAGCAACTCACAGAGAAGTATTGTGTGATTCTGAAATTCACATGTCATCAGTTAAACATATCCTACTGAAAACTTCTGAACTGTGCCCAAAATTTCTAAAACAGCTAGACTGGTGTAGATGTCTTTTTATCTTCTATTTCTCACAAACGCTAGACGAAAAAGAAGTTAAAAAAAAAATAAAAATGAAGTACTGAGAGGAGAGTCAAATGCTGTATGCGATATAAGGGAGACTTAAAAAATCAGGGCAACAAGCATTGGTCCTTTATAGCCAGGGGATCCATAGGTTTTAGTAAAATTAAAATTTTTTAATGAACACTTAGGTGTAAGAGAAGAGAATCATAGAATCACCTAAGTTGGAAAAGAACCTTAAGACCACTGAGTCCAACTATTCACCTAACAGGGCCAAAACCACCGCTGAACCACATCCGTAAGCACCATGTCTACACGTCTTTTAAATAACTCCAGAGATGGTCACTCAACCACTTCCCCGGGCAGTCTTTTCCAACACTTGACAACCCTTTCAGTGAAGAAATTTTTCCTAATATCCAATCTAAACCTTCTCTGGAACAACTTGACACCATTTCCTCTTGTCCTATCACTTGTTACTTGGGAAAAGAGACTGACACCCACCTTTCTACAACCTCCTTTGAGGCAGCTGTAGAGAGCAATAAGGTCTTCTCTCAGCCTCCTTTTGTTTAGGGTAAACAAACTTAGCTCCTGCAGCTGCTCCTCATTGGTCTTGTGTGCTAGGCCCTTCACCAGTTACCCTTCTTTGGATGTACTCTGGCATCTCAATGTCTTTCTTGGAGTGAGGGACCCAAAACTGAACACAGCATTTGAGGTGCAGTCTCAACCACCCTCTGAGTACAGGAGGATGATCACCTCCCTAGTCCTGCTGGACACATTATTTGTGTTCCAAGCCGGGATGCTATCAGCCTTCTTGGCCACCTGGGCCCACTGCTGGCTCATATTCAGCTAGCTATCAATAAAGACCCCCAGGTTGTTTTCACCTGGCAACTTTCCAGCCACTCTTCCCCAGGAAGACGCTGTAGGAATGTCCTAAATCCCAACATATAATAATTTTATTAAACTGCTAGACTGGGTAGCAGGAAAATGTGGAAAGATGAAAGTCACAAATGATAAGATGACTGTACAGATATGTAATCATTACACCAATAGAACAACACAGTAGTGCACTGAGTTGATTCAGAGATCCCAAGTGTTGTCCCTTCACAGACTATAAAACCTTTTCTTGTGGAGCTGGGCTTTCCCCAGCAAAGTCAACTGCTAGGTTGCATGCCTAAGTAATGCTTTGCGAGTCCTCTTCTGTAACTTTTCCCCATGTCCCCAGCCTGTACACCATATTTCGGCATTATAACTCTGTCATGAGTTCCCTGCTTAGCCAAGCCGGTCTCCTGATACACCCGTGTACTGTGACAGAATGTTCTTTTGCTTGGAGGAAGCTGTCTAAAAACCCTTGACAGCTTTCCTGAGCTTCCCTGCCCTTCAGAGTTGCTTTCCATGGCAATCCACATTATTCCGAGAGTAAATCCATCCCTACTGTCCTCGAGTGCAGGATCCTGCTACTCACCTTCCTCACCCCTCATGGGATCCACTCCTTCATGTCTGCTGCAACCAAAACCACATCACACCACTGCACATCTTCAGCTGTGCTCCTTGGCAGCAAATTGTGATCACTCTGATGACTTGCCCACAGTCTGTGACTTGCAGACTTCTTCAGGTTAATTCAACAAGATTTTGTTGACTTCCTGACCCTGACCAGTAAGACCATAGCACATCCCCACCACCAGGTCACCTTTACTGCACCTGGGGATCCTTCAGAGTTATATTCAGTCTTCCTGGTTTTCTTCTGGAAGTCAGGCATGCATGCATAATATTACCTCTTCCTCTCCTCTCCTCTCCTCTCNTTGTTTTCACCTGGCAACTTTCCAGCCACTCTTCCCCAGGAAGACGCTGTAGGAATGTCCTAAATCCCAACATATAATAATTTTATTAAACTGCTAGACTGGGTAGCAGGAAAATGTGGAAAGATGAAAGTCACAAATGATAAGATGACTGTACAGATATGTAATCATTACACCAATAGAACAACACAGTAGTGCACTGAGTTGATTCAGAGATCCCAAGTGTTGTCCCTTCACAGACTATAAAACCTTTTCTTGTGGAGCTGGGCTTTCCCCAGCAAAGTCAACTGCTAGGTTGCATGCCTAAGTAATGCTTTGCGAGTCCTCTTCTGTAACTTTTCCCCATGTCCCCAGCCTGTACACCATATTTCGGCATTATAACTCTGTCATGAGTTCCCTGCTTAGCCAAGCCGGTCTCCTGATACACCCGTGTACTGTGACAGAATGTTCTTTTGCTTGGAGGAAGCTGTCTAAAAACCCTTGACAGCTTTCCTGAGCTTCCCTGCCCTTCAGAGTTGCTTTCCATGGCAATCCACATTATTCCGAGAGTAAATCCATCCCTACTGTCCTCGAGTGCAGGATCCTGCTACTCACCTTCCTCACCCCTCATGGGATCCACTCCTTCATGTCTGCTGCAACCAAAACCACATCACACCACTGCACATCTTCAGCTGTGCTCCTTGGCAGCAAATTGTGATCACTCTGATGACTTGCCCACAGTCTGTGACTTGCAGACTTCTTCAGGTTAATTCAACAAGATTTTGTTGACTTCCTGACCCTGACCAGTAAGACCATAGCACATCCCCACCACCAGGTCACCTTTACTGCACCTGGGGATCCTTCAGAGTTATATNTTTGACTGTGACCTCTTTTGGAACTGCTTTCTGTTATTAATAAATGTTATTTTTAGGAAGCTTTTCAGTCGTGGATTATTGTTGTTATTAACCTGGAGGCAGTGGAAATGTAAGGCTCTGGGTAGTAACATGGACCAGCTAAAATACATACTCTTTATACAGGGAGATTGCAATCCACCATTTACTGGAAAAATCATTGTTCTACTCAAAGATGCAGCTAAAAGCAGTACAATTAATAGAGATGTACAGAAGGAGAGTGACTGAGTGAGTGCTGTAAGAAGGAAGCAAAGATCTGTGTTCTTCTAACATCAGACCAATATGATTTCTCAGATGGCAGACCAGGGTGTGAAGAAAAGTGAACCAAAATTACTCTGAAAGGGTCAAGATGGTCCAATCTGAAAAAATTCTGTCTTTTTGTGTCACCTGTAATCCTGCCTTGACATCCTGATCATCCTTCTCCAAAGGTGAGAAAGGGCATCCCCAGGTTTGGGGGAAGCTAAACAAAAGGATTAGACTTACAGGGGGGAAAAGACCATAGAAGCACATCACTACCTCTGCTTTCATTGCTATTTAAAGCATTTTTACCTTTGTTATTAATATTTTTCTCCAGAAGCAAATCAGAAATGTGAATTATTGTTTAAATTGAGCACGAAGTAATTTATCTCTAGGAAGCAATAGAAATATCATGAGAATCGGGCATGTGGCAAGACACGTTCCACAACATGAAATCCCCATGGGCTTCCAGGACACCAGTGAAAGACCTTGGAAAAATTGGTAGAAGTGGTTTCCAGGAAGAACTTGGTAGCTAATACTGTTAGCCACCACCAAATAAGAGAGCGAGTTCATGACATGATAGAGTCTGGCTTGAAGACTGGAAAGTTCATTAGCCTTTATATCACACAACCAGTAGTGTAGCCAGATGACAGCTAGTGTAACTTTGACCTATGCTTCAGCATAGCTTTCTTCCCCTAAAATGTTTCCTGTCTTTTCTGAAAGAAAACATTAAAATTACTTTACCAAAAAAAAAGACACTCATTTTTGCAAATCACTGTATTCTCTGTGAGTCAGATTCTAATAAGAACATACTCAATACTACTGAATGGTGGTAGGTCTTCTTTCCCCTTCTGTATGGGTAAGATTTCAAAATATTTAAGGTTTGAAATACTTCTCCAATTTTAAATGAGGTTTTGTATGAATATTTTACCTATAACTATACTGTTTCTTTTCTGTAACAGTATTTTATGTATAGAATAGTCTTACTCTAGATGCTGCAATGCAAGAGTAGCAGTGGGTAAGGAGGTAAGGCACTATATTTGAGCAGGTAAGTCAATAATTGTGTAATAATAACATATATGTTACAGGGGCATTTCCTTTCAGCAGAGAAGGACAGAAATTTACTGTATATTTATTTGTGTTCCAGTAGTGTTTTCCCTTTCTGGGAAGTGTGATACAGAGAAATCTAGTTTTGGATACATGTTATATCTACCATAGTTGGTGTTCTCTTTCAGTTTACACAGACTAGTATCTGCAATAACACTTTTATTTTCCTTTTTAACATCAGGAAATTATTGTACTCTAGCAATTACTCATTAGTAACTGCGAGAATAGTACTTTTCACTGTAACTAGTCTACGATAGTTTATAAAACAAAACTCAAAACAGATCGTTAGCTTGAATAAAAAAAGAAAAAGTGCACAAATACATAGGAGCTTTGAGAGGTTATGCTTTAGTTAGGTTATAATAAAAAAACATCGTTTATAGTATGTCAGAGTTGAACCTAGCAGAGTTACAAACTGTAAGCTGTATTTCACTGTTTATCTTCTATAGTAGTACAGAATTCTTGAGGGTATCTTTTCTGAAAGTACATAGGACATTTAATGATAGAGAATAGCAAGTCCTCGGTCCATTTGCAATACAATAATACACACTCGTGCATGTGCATTTTTCTGCCTGTCTTTACCTTCAAAATATGATTGCCATATTTAAAACAAAGAACCACCTCTGCTCAGAGATACAGTATTTTCTCAGCTGATTTATTCCTGTAGGAACAATATCCTGTAGGATATTAAAATATCTTCTGGGTCAGAACAAAGGTATTCTTGACTATCCTGCCTCCAGGAGTGTCTAGTAACTGATGTCTAGGAAAGAAGATAAACATAGGAACAAACGTACAGATTCTTTACCCAAGCATGATATGTATATAAGCAGTAATTATCAGCATATGAATTTTTCATCAAAAAATTAATTTTCTTTTTTGTCCTTATGAACACAAAATTAAAACACAACAAAATGTGTTTAAGCAGTCACTTTTCCAGACCAGGTCTGATCTAGAGAACAGACACAGAGCTTGGTGGAAGACTCAAATGTGACGCTTTTTGAAGAGACAGCAAAACCTGAATATTTTCCAGTTTGACCACATCTTCTATAGACATGACCAACTAATTTACTTTGGTTTTGAGTCAGAATTTCCTGAAATTTTGTATATGATACTCTGCTCCATGCTTGTCTGCCTTTTTAATTTATTTCTTCAGATTTTACAACCCGGAAGACTTCTCCAAGTGCCTATGCAAGTGCTGGTAATTTGCATTTGCAAACATGAAAGGTGACTTTAACAAAAAACAAACAAACAAGCAAACAAACAAAAAAAGAACTTGCTCATTTTAAATTAGACATTTGGCAGTGTTGTCCCATTTTAGTACAGTTCCTGTGAGTGTGGCTTGTAAAAGAAAGGCAGATATTATCCCTCAGTATAAGGTGAAGAGTTGACAGTTTTTAATCACCATGTATCTTTACTTATAAGGAGAAGCAGTTCCTAAATGGCAGCTGCAAATCTGCCAATCTATGGGCCAAGCTACAGCTAAGTTTTAGGGGAAAACTAGTAGGTCATGTTTTAAGTGGCCTGGGCTCAAATAACGTAAGTGTAAAAGTAAACTTCAAGGTCTGACTCTCAGCTGATGTAAATCAGTCTATTCGCTCTGAAAACAGATGCAGGATTGCACCAGATGAACAATGGCTCTTGTTCATGATCCTTAATTATCATCTGGTCCAAAAGACACCATAACGTGTGAAGCAGGTTTGTTAGAAGACAAAGCGCAGCACTTTTATTAACTGCAAGAGTACACAGAACAACTTTGCTTACACTGACATGAGAACTTCATTATAGAGTTCAAGAAAACACTTTAATACTTAGCCAAGTCACACCATACTAATATTAAGTCCACATTATTCCAACACATAAATCTTGCTTTCCAAACACGGGTAACTGATGTCTGTCACCTCTGAGTGGGATACGCTGTTAAGTGCCAAAGTGATTGAGACTTTTGGGCATACAGCAGCATTGTTCAGTTTACAGTGGCAGTAATTTCACGCTACCTCTCTGCATTTCTTTTCTGCTTTTGTGCAATGTATAAACCTACAATGTGCTTCACGACACTCGGGTGACCAACGAATCCTACCTACCAAACCTCTGAGGATTTAAGCAGTTGAGATGCCCATACCACTGCCAATTTTCATGCCAAGTGCAAGTACTGAGAGTCACTTCCATATTTCAGGAAGCAAGCAGCAGCTGCAGAAGCTCTCTTATTTTCAAGTTTGAGCTGCATATTTGAAGCATTAAACTCACTGGTTAGAAGATGAGTAGCAGCCAGCTTCGAAAACAGGTAGAAGGTAGGACAGTTTCTGTTACTTTTTTCAATTAAAAATCACTTCTTAATAATTAGAAGATTTGCTATTCATTGAAGTATCATTGCCTGTCTCTGAAAATCCATGTATTACAGAGTTTCTGTCACCATTTTAAAGATAATTTAGTATTAGTGAACAATAAAAAATTCACAGCCCAGGGCACCAAAATGCTCTGAATATAAAACAATTGCGACACAACTATAAATATATTTGTCTCTGCCATATAGCTTTAACCTGTAGAGAGGATAGATCAAGTCTTGTCTCCTTAATCCCAAACAAAAGGTGCCACTGACTTTATTTTCTACAGGATTTCATTGCATGTTGGGCTGCAGTATAATACGTTGGTTGTTCCACTCTTTGTGTAGACTGGCTTCAAGGATGCTGATTAATTTCAAATATCACAAATCACAGAATCTTCAAGGCTGGAAGAAATCTCTGTGATCATCAAGTTCAACCAAATACACACACACGCACACAAAAATCCCAAAACAAACAAACAAACAAACCACAAAGGAAAAAATAACACAACAACAAAACAAATCACCTAACCCGACAATCTCAGGCACTAGAGCACACCCTGAAGTGCCACATTCACCCTTTCTTAAATACCTGCAGGGATGATGACTCAACCACCTCAAAAAGCAGGCTGTTCCAGTGCCTGAACCCTCATTCAGTGAAGTAATTCTTCCTAATATCTAATCTAAACTTTCCCTGCCACAGTTTCAGACCATTTCCTCTGGTCTTGTTATTATTCATTTGGGAGAAGAGGCTAACATCCACTTCCCTACAACCTCCTTTCAGGTAGCTGTAGAGGGCAACGAGGTCTCTGGTCAGCTTCCTCTTCTCCAAACTAAACATACCCAGTTCCCTCAGCCTCTCCTCATATGACTTGTTCTCTCTCATTTTAGTTACATTAGAAACTAATGGCTTTTTCCCCCCATCTTTAAGAAAAAGTCTGTTCTATATTTGAGTAAGAATTCTGAATGAGTTAATTCTTTATTGAATAATTCAGATATTTAATATCAATTCTGTTGAACCCCACTAGTGTAATGCCTTTCATTTTACATTTTTTCCTTTTCTTCTTAGCATTTTGTAGTGGAAGGCCATCATCAACTTATTTCACATGAGCCACTCAAGTACTACAGATGAGAATCACTTTTAACCACTATCAGTCGATAGTTATGTAAACTTTAATCTTCTTCTGTAAACTATTACATTTCATTAAAAAGGATTAACATATGTGATTAATGCACACTAGTGAGTCCAAGGTTCTATGATCAGTCTTCACCTTGTGTCTAAGAGGTATTTTACTTGTGGAATGTGAATAATCCTCACATTTCATTACAGATTCCGTATTTAGAAGAGTACACCAGGATTTTGGGAAACAAATTTAAGATGCAGATAGCCAACTTACAAAATGGATGCAAAATGTCATTTTCAGTATTTTTCAGTCATTATCAGCCAGTATTTAAGACATTGGATGCCTTTTAAAGACTCTAGCATGCCTTTAAAGTTTCACATTGAGTTTGTTGCCTTAGTTAAGAATATGTCAGTTTGGGAATATAGTCAAAGTTAATTCTGTGTGTAGGAGTAGTAATATGAGATTGTTTGGTTTGATTTATATAGAACCTGAACAATTTTGGCCATTGTCTAAATGTGGGGGAAATAAAGGGACTTTAGGTAAATGTAACAGTAGCTTCTAAATGTCAACATGACCAAAAAAGTCACCACTGGAAGAAATCAACACAATTCCAATTTGTCCAATAATCTTCCTGTATTACATAAAATTTGCCAGCAAAATGTAATACAAATGAACCCCTCAGTCTCAGGAACAGGGAATAAGAGCTCTTACATAAAATTCAGGGAGTTTATGAGAAAAAGAGATGTGCCAAGAACCATCTTTGTTAACTCCTCCACCGGAAGGTCAGAAGATTCACACTGGCTGAAATTTGATGAGGTGTAATGTCGCCAGTAAATAATCTGTAATGATACCTCCAACCACCAGGAAGACTAAGCAGAGAACAATCTTGAACACATTATTACCTCTTAAATCTCAGAAACAGAGCATGTGAGTGTTCTTGTTTGCCTTGTTACGTTCATTGACATTTCCCCAAACATGAAAAGGTATTTTCCTCAAGGATTGTCATAAACATAGATCAAGTTTAATATTATATAAAATATAACATGCAGACTAGTATAAGCAGTGTGAAAGACACTAAGTCTGTAGTCTGAAGAAAAGAGTAGCATTCTTGGCTTTTCAGCTGATATTTTACAGCAAACCATATAATCTCTCCATCAAATAATCTCTTCATTTTCTCTTTTTACAAATAATAATGAAGTTACACACCCTCTTTCATGAGAAGTTAAAATACTTGTCTACCAATTCAAGTGACCTAGCAACAAATAAAAATGAACTTGAATTCTCATAGAACACAAAGAATATATTAGAAGAATAATATGGGGTAAAATGAATAGTGGAGATGTAAAAGAACTAGAGATAGAAGTTATTTAAGATTGGAAGAAATAAGAGGAAAAGCAATGAGGCTGGCACTGTCTGTTGGAAGGGTGCTTCTACCTGATCTTTTTCTAGCACAGGTCTGTTCTGTGGATCATTTTTCACTAGTTATTTTCTGTTCAGTTGTCTGCAATTACATGGGATGAGACTGACAACTCCAGTGACTCTTCTAGACCCTGGTTCCAAATGTGAATTAACTCTATGTTTTGACTCTCCAAGGTTAGAAAAATAAAAAAATAAATAATTTAGCTGGCATCCACATTCTCTGGCCGTAAGGAGAGCATTTAACTACATAACATATATACTGCAAAAACTGGAAAGATTATTAGCACCGAATCAGATAATGCTTAACAGATACTGCCTTGCTTACAAGTTTTCAGTTATCCCTGATTTCCCTTTTTTTACTCGTTTAAAATATATGAACGCTGGTTACTAGTTTTAGGAGAATGAATAATCAAGAAAGAAAAGAAAAACCTGTTGTACTAGCAATGAAGGAGTAGTTCTTAGCATGTCCTTGAGTGCTTGATTTTAAGTGTGATTACTTTTATTTGAAACATGAACAAAGTCCCACTACGACTGGGATTTTCAAGGGCTTTCCAAAGGACAGAAAGATTTGTGTACATGTGTGTTCTGCATATATATATGTGGAAGCATACATGAGTTTAGGCACCTTATAGCACCTTTACAGACAAATCTATGCACACTATGTAAAGTTATGGGTAATCCTCTACCAAACAAAAATTTTGTGGGTTTTGGCAAATGTCCCTTTCCTTCTACATCAATATGTCTAACTAGGCATAAATTGTAAATGCTCTTTTTAAAATGCAAGATGCTTACTTCCTCTGCTTCCTTTTCTCCTTTCTCAACAGTCAAACCAAACCAATCCTACCATATGCTAAGCACCAAACTGTCATGAACTCCCAGCAGAGACACTCATTCAGTGTCAAGGACTGAGCTCTGTACACGTTCACTGACTTATAACATCATCTCTGAAATGACAGAAAAACTCTACCTCCCAAACATGACAGTAGTATGATTGATTTTAAGCTGGTAAAGGTGTGCCCACAGGATACTTGTAAATACACTAATAACTTGCATATGTGAGGAATAACATTTGTTTAACTCCTGTGGGAGAGGGAGGGGAAGATTGTATTTTACACGTGTAGACTGTTGCCATGCAATTTCCTTTGGTGCCAAATGCTAATACATTGTGCTTACAGAATGCCTAAAAAGTAACATCTGAAAATTTATAAACATTAAAATCATACATTTATTTGACAGGTTATACATAAATATTACAGGTATACTTCTTTTATGTATACTCAAATGACCGAATCAGCAAAAAAAAATTCTTTATCTATTTAAAAGTTTGTATTTTTGGTTCCTTTTTTATCTAGTACTTCATTTTCTGCATGAGTTTCTGAAGGCAGATGCTGGTTTTTGTACAATTTTCCCACCAATTCAGCCTCCGAGGAGCAAAGCAGACAAAGGTCCAAACAAACTTGTATGGTAAGATCTTGAACAGATTTATATTTATCCTATTTGTCAGACTTGATGGAAGCTATCTTTTGAATAATTTTGAATACAGCTTCACAGGACAGTATTTCTTATTTTCCATAATGTAATTTATTTTGGATGAAATAATACTAAACATGGAAAAAGATCAGAAAAATAGTAAAAGAGAAAGCTGACTGACAAAACTCTGTGGAGAATTCCTTTACTGTTTACAAAATCTGAAAATCAAGCCTCCCGGAACATATAGCTCTAGCTAAACCTAGATTTTCTAATATTAGCATTTAGTCAACTCCTACCTTAGGCTAGCCTACAGAATCATGGAGAGTATCTTGATCACTACAACACTTCTATTTCCTTTTATATTTTTCTTCTACTGTAGGTTTTATAACAAATATAATGGGAAGACTTATTTTGGCAACACAGCTGATCAGGTGTTCCATTTAATAATATGATGCAAAGAATGCTTTCTTCAAACAAGGCCCCTGTTCCTTTTCTGATCAACTGGAGTTCTGTCAACTCTTTTGTTTGTACATGTACAACCTGTATTGAATCAAATTCAATAACGTAATTATGCTACACTGAGGTAAATTTCTTGGTCATTAGTATTCTAAGAGCCAAACATCTTACCTGCTGTCTTCTTCCAGCTTTACCATCCCTTATTTCCCAGAAACCACTGCCACAGTAATCACACTGTTTTAAATTCAATTTCTTTTGAAACCCATGTCTGCCTCCACAAAAAGCAGCCAAAGAAACAAAGCCCAAGGTGCCTAAGAGCCTGAGAAACCTGAATCAACATCCAGACATCACTCACATTTCACCCTCATATGTACACATATAGTGTGGGTATTAGTAGTGTCAGAGCATGTAGATCCATTTCAACATTGAACTATATGCTGCAGAGTCACAAAAAATGTGAAATTATAAAGATGCAGAAGAAGGTTCTAAGTACAGGGTCCACCCATTGGTTATTGAAAATGAAAATAATTAACTGTATTCCAAATACATAGTTGCCTGTCAAGAGTGTCGTAACAGAGTTATCAAGTTTTGTGGTGGTGGTGGAGATGTTAGAAGTGATGATTTTATCAGATGGACAAATTTCACTCTAAGCTCACTGTGACAGGTGAACTATAGCATAGTTGAACAACTCTTGTCCTGAGCAGATGAAGATGGCTATATCCGAGTGTGCTAATCTGGCACATCAAATATTACATAACTTGGAAAAGGCAATCAAAGTTATCTGGAAGTGTGAAGCAAATAGCTCCTGGGAAACTTGTGTCTTGAAGCAGCTCTGTCATGTTAGGGGCAACTCAGCTTCCTTGTTCACTAGATTTTGACACCAGCTGAATAATATGACATTACTGAGCCAATAATCCTACAAAGAGAGGATTGAGCATAGAAATCAAAATGACATGCTGGAAATGCCAGAAACACCACAGAAATCTGGGCTTTCACACAAAACCAGGCAGCTTGAGCAGACAAGGAAGTAATCCCACCCTCGGCACACACATACTCACAGATGCAAACGCACACACACATACACACAAACACATCCCCCAAAGAAGAAGAAAGAGAAAAAAAAAAGACAGGACTCTGATAGTGTTTCATTAAGCTCATTTTTAAGATGGGAGCCTGTATAGCAGCCTAGCCATTGACAGCAAACCAGCATACCAGTGCAAAGCTAGTTCCCATGCTTATAAAACCTGTCCCTTGACATGAAACTACTGAAAAAGAGGCACTGATGATCCAATGAGTGAAAGAGGTTGTGACATGAGCCCAGTTAGGGATTACTTAGCCAAAAATTCGTGAAAAAGAGCCTATGCCTTGGTGCCAAACTGACAAGACAGAGACATTGACTCAGAAACATTCACACTTGGGCATTCACCTCAAACAAGAGGGCGTTTCTGAGCCAAGAATTTAAAAGACGCTTATGCCTTAGCTTTATCACAGCAAGGTAGCTGTATTTACAGAACAACCACACAAAACACCAGTACCTTGGCATCAGCCCAGCAATTGAGAACTGCTAAATCAATAAGCTCAGAGAGGCCTGTTGTTTGTCTCTCTAGGAATGCTCAGCAGTAGCACCATGAAGAAAATGGAGAGACCAAAGGTCCCCATGCACTCTCTAACACTGAGTGATGAATTTGTCAGTTTTCTATATTCGTTCACAATAGTGTAGTAAATTGCTGACAGAAAAGAGGGTGGTGAATGCACAAGTAAATCAGAATTATTTCCCTTCTCCACTCAACCTTTTGCACATGCCATACAGTAAACATGCACATGCACACACGCGCGCACACTCACGCACACATGCAGATTTTCTTGCCTTTCCTTCATCCTGCCCTGATGCACAATACAATGCTGTGCGCTACAACACCTTACATAAAGTAGTATTTACTGACTGCTCCTTCTCTGCTGATTTAATAAACTCCAGAAATCCTGTGACGGTCAATTATTTTCTAACTTCCACATAATCTATATATTTACTGAACCAACTTTTACATGGAGGTTTTCTGGTTTGGGGATCCAAGAAAAGAGGTAGAATGGCTAACCTCTGAGTGGCAGAAGTGATGATCAGTTTGCGTAAAAAGTAAAAAAATTATATAATTAGGACATAGGAGCTGTTATCCCTTAATTTCTACTATGTCCACTTCAAAACAGGGTATGACGTAGTCTCCTTTTGAGAATGTGGATTTGTATGTAGCTAAATCTATATTTCAAAGTTTTTTTAATAAAATATTTTGGTTTATATTTCGACAACACTAACAATGAAAACAAGTTAAAGACCAAAGTCTGACAAACATTAGTACCACTGAGAACATAACTTTAACAGTGAGTTGGTGCTCTTCATTATCATGGCTTAATTTCTGGTTTCAAAAAATGGGTTAAGTAGGAATAACTTCGATTCAGATCTAACATGTCCATATGAGGTGAGGCTTCATGCAGATAACAGTTCTCCTCTGGACTAGGGAAGCAGGTAGATTACCTCATTATGAACCGGGACTATATTAGTGTTCTGATATTTTATGCAAGTACACTAATTTGTTACTCGTCAGAGAGTGCCTTTATGTCAGCACAGGAGCATGGACATCGGTGGGAGAGAGGAAGATGTGGGAAGATTAACAGAACATTTAAGGTCAAAGGTAAGAAAAGTGATAGACATTCCCAAATCATTAAGACAAAAGCCCTGCCACTGTTTTCTTAGGACTCTTCTCTCATGCCATGTGTTGCTAGTTAGCAGCTCTGAATGTGGCAAGCATCAGAAAAAGTGAAATGTCAGCCAAGTTCTGCTTAGTGGTAATGTCAAAACAAGATCCAAAATGGCATTCTTAGAACCTACAGACCCTTTTTTTCATTTGTTTTAAATGTAATTGATAGTTTTCTGTTTACTGCAAGAACTGCAGCCAGTGATTAAAGAAGTTGTTCTAGATTAATTTTCATTGCAATTATTTGTTATCAATTCATCTTTGCTTCTGAAGTAGCCTAATGTACTTTGGTAAAGAAACTGTTATACATACAGCACAGTATTATGTCTTTCTCACTTTAATGATACTAAAAATGGAACAAAGCCTGTAACAGCTAATATTCTGGCTTTTACTCAAACAAAATTGCTCCTCCCACCCACAAGAGACTTATTTTCTGGATACGGCTTATGTAACACTGATTAATTTCATTAAGACAAGTATAAGTCTGATCTTGGTTTTAGAGATTTTAGTGACTTATTTCTATTAAAATTCTAACAGAGGAAACATCATGTTTTTTACATAATAAAAGACCATGGTCTCCAAATGAGCTTAAAGGTCTCTAAAAATTATACCTGCTATTTTTTTCAGTATTTAAAACTTGATATAGTGTCCACGAAATACAGTATGAGAAATTAAGGTGGTAAAAAAACTTGGGTGGTAAAAAAATTACTTCTAATTTGCAAACAAGCTTGGACCTTGACAAGCACAGGTCATAACAATAATGATAGTTAAAACCATACAGAATAAATGCAGAAATGCACTGTGCTTTAGAAATACAGGTCAGCATGAAAGCTACTCAAAACACTGCTTAAAAACAATTCAATCAAAGAGAAATAAAACAAATTTTAAAAATTTCCCTATGTACTTATTAGAAATTATTTTTAATAATCTCATTAAATCAATGAAATTATGTTTTTGCCTAACATTTTTGCCTAGCTTATGCAAGAATAGGATGTTCTTGCATAATTAGAACTGCAGAATAAGATGTTTACTGTTCTTACAATACGTTTACTGATATTCACCTCACACAGGAACGTCTTTCCTCCTGCATATTGATTCAAATACTCCTTCGCAATCATTGCTACCAAGATGATGTTAGAATGATTTTTTAAGAGATTCTATGCTATCCATGCCAAAACAAAAAGGTAAATTAAAAATAAAGCAGAAGAGCAAAAGGAACTCATACAAGAACAACAGATCAAAAATTCTCAGGTTTATTGATTCTGTTTGTTTTGTTTTGTTGAAATTGTTTATGTGGTTCATCTGTTAAAGATGTTGAACTTCATTTGTGGACACTCATCTGTTCTACTTTCAATTTTAAACTGTTCCTCTTGATTTTAACTCCATAATAGTTACACACGGTGCAAGAATCTTTGGATTCAAAACATTTTCATAAATACGAAGCAAAACCGTTTTCATTGAAATATTGATTCAGAAGTGTCATAAATTACCCTTTTGTTTCACAGGTTGTGTTGACCAAAGAAAATTCCTGGTCCTCTCACATAAAATAAAGGTCATTTGCTCTGGGACTTCGTCTTGCATCCATTCCAATCAGCGCAACAGGTGTCATTGATTACATTACTCTAAAGGATCCACATGTGTTCTAGACTGACTCTTATTTTTACATATTCTGATTAATTTCTTTTTCTGTGTAAGCAGAAACAACGAGTCAGGCTTGCATTCATAACTGAGACTTCTCCTCCTGCAAAAAAAAGAATGCCACAGAAACACCTACCTAATATGTTTATGTTGACTTTTAAAAAAAATCACAAGTAGATACATGTCACATCTGTTTTAGACAATGGACAGCAGAGCTGTGAGTGCCCAAGGTTGAGTAAACGGAACTATTAAGATCTGGTGTTTGGGTGCAGATCCAATTCCACCCCTGTGCTGGAATTTAGATTTCTAAATTGATAATACTCTCCAAAATAATCGGACAGGGGGGTAATGAAGGGAATGTGTATTCTATGCAGTGTGTAGTAATGGTTTTGGCAAATGGAATTGTTAATATCTCATAGTTCAGGCTGACTGTTTTCTTTATTTGACCTTTAAGCATTCACATGCCTCTAATCACTGGCCTTTCTTTACATTCACAATAATCTAGAAAAAAACCCTGTAGGCACAACAGATTCTGTGGCTTTTAAAAGTAGCACTGATCAGCTCTTGAGTATTGGCAGCAAACAGAGCTGCTGAATGCTGGACTGTTCAACAACCCTGNCAACCCTGAGCTACTCCTGTGGTGGAGAACTAATTCTTTGACACTTACCAATGGTGAAGAAAGCTGGGAGCTCACTATCAGCATCTACTCACCTTAGGATCAGAGTGGAGAAAGGAGGTGCACATGGTACCAAAAGATAGTAATAAGCCATACTTCATCAGCATATATAGCATACAACTAACAGCTAAGGCCAGAGAGCCTACAATGACAATTCCAATTTGCAAAAGCATCATTTACAAAGTTCACAGAAAACTGAGAGAAGGTCAGCTCCAAAGAGAATAAATGGACTCTGGACTTCAGGAGAGCAGACTTTGGCCTCTTGAGGGACCTGATTGGTAGGGTAACATGGGAAAATGTACTGGAGGGGAGAGGGACCCAATAAGCTGGTTAGTGTTCAAGAATTATCTCCTCCAAGCTCAGGAGAGGTGCATCCCCAAAAAGAGGAAGTCAGGCAAAAAAGCCAGGAGGCCAGCATGGATAAACAAGCAGCACCTGAATAAGCTCAGGAACAAAAATAAGCTGCCCTTGGAAGCAAGGACAGGTAGACTGGGTGGAATANTTAGGATCAGAGTGGAGAAAGGAGGTGCACATGGTACCAAAAGATAGTAATAAGCCATACTTCATCAGCATATATAGCATACAACTAACAGCTAAGGCCAGAGAGCCTACAATGACAATTCCAATTTGCAAAAGCATCATTTACAAAGTTCACAGAAAACTGAGAGAAGGTCAGCTCCAAAGAGAATAAATGGACTCTGGACTTCAGGAGAGCAGACTTTGGCCTCTTGAGGGACCTGATTGGTAGGGTAACATGGGAAAATGTACTGGAGGGGAGAGGGACCCAATAAGCTGGTTAGTGTTCAAGAATTATCTCCTCCAAGCTCAGGAGAGGTGCATCCCCAAAAAGAGGAAGTCAGGCAAAAAAGCCAGGAGGCCAGCATGGATAAACAAGCAGCACCTGAATAAGCTCAGGAACAAAAATAAGCTGCCCTTGGAAGCAAGGACAGGTAGACTGGGTGGAATACACAGAAACTGTCCCAGTGGCCAGGAACCAGATTAGGCAAGCTAAAGTCCAGACAGAATTAAATCTGGACAGCAACATCAAGGATCACAAGAAAAACTTCTATAGATATGTCAGGGATTCAGGGACAAAGGCAAGAAAAGGGAAAATGTGGGCCCTCTCCAGAAAGAAACAGGAGACCTGGTCACCTAGGATATGGAAAGGGCTGAGTCATTGAATGACTTTTTCGCCTTGGTCTTTACTGACAAGGGCTTTTACCACACCACCCAAGTTGCAGAAGGCAAAACCAGGGGATATGATAATGAAGAACTGTTCAGTGTAGGAGAAGATCAGGTTTGAGACCCATTTATAAGCATCATTTGTGTTTTATAAGCATTATAGCAAAGTAGCAAAGTCAAAGTGGTGAATGAGATTCAGCTATCATCTCAGAAGGATGTTCCAACTCATCCCCAAAACAGAAGTATTTAAAACATAAAGTGCGCTCTCTTCAACGTGCCACATAGAGGTTCTCAGTCTATCTGTTTATAATACAGGATCTTCAGCAGAAAATAGGCTTTAAAATAGACTGAAAATACTAGATGTAGTAGGTGATAATTCAAATGATAATATAAAAAATTATACACATTGAATTTTTTCTTCACCACTGATTTCCATAAGATACAAACATCTACAGATCAATTCCTGTAAAAATCCAATCAGGCGACTTCTATTTATCCTGAAGGATGGCAAAGCAGGACTGCCAATAAATTAAAAATTGCTTGAAATGGAAAGAAAATCTTTATATAGCTTCTAACAATGTACACAACATTGACTTTGACTACAGCAGCAGCAGCAGTTGAATTATAAAATTCTGTAAGAAATGTAACTTTTGCTGTGCAACCCCTGGTGCAAAACAACTGTAATGAGTGTGATTCTACACATGGGAGGTTGCACCTTTTGACTAAAATAAACCTACATTATACCTTGGGCTTTGGGAGCTTGTTGAGCTGAATTTGAATTAAATTGAATTTGAATTGAGCTGAAATTGAATTATCATCTGATGTTTTCCCTACAGTTATTTCAGCCTAAATTCATATGAAAAATAGAACACTTTAGATACTTGGAATTTCCTGTACAAAATGAAATGGAAAGGTTATATGCTGAAACATGATCCATGAATAAATTCAGGCATGGTGGTTTTCAGAAATCTTTGCATGTGAAGCCATTGGCAATCACTCAGCAAAAAGAACAATGATGTGCAGTGCTCCTTGAGCTGATAGTAGAGCATCAAGAGAAAATAAGACATAGGTATCACACTCCTCAAGCATCAGCAACAGTGTCATGCGTGTTAAGGAGAGGTAGGTATCCCCTCATCTGGCCTCCAAGATTTCCCCTGCTCTTTTTTGTTGCCTCTCCCCTTATGTCCTCCCAGAATCCACAGTCTCAGTTCCCTTGATCCCCAAGGCACACACAGCTCTGGTGTACACTTGATGCAGCTGGCTCTGTTCTAAGAATCCACTTCAGAAAACAGTGACAAAGAGATAGCTTTCCTGAGATAAAGTCATATCTGTGTGACATCTTGAGCAAGCCTACAGACTTACATATTCCCTACTCCAGAAACCTCTTCTTCTGCTACTGTAAAAAATTATGAAAGCTAGACCATTCTTTTCTCTCCTATAAACCACAGCTTTTTTCAAACACAGGATAAAACTGAGACTACTCAGGAGAAAGCTACTTTTGGCACAGAATGTTCTAACTTACAAATGGTAATTCTTTTAGGAGTAATATACTCATTCTTTTAATGCAAAAAGGGTATCGGCACTTGAACAGAGACTGGACTGATCTGTGACATTTCAGTCACCCTGAAGCAGTTTCTGAAGCTCAGCCTTTTCAGACTGAATTTTCTGTTGATTAACAAGGACATCAGGATGGAATCTTCACGGAGACAAATTTGATGCACAATGTTAGTGAAGCTTTAAAGAAATTGATTTTCTTTTTTATTTCATTATTAATCTTTACAAATAAACCACTACATATTTAGGAATTATTTCTGTGTCTGCAGATCAGGCAGAAAGCTAAGGAACATTCAGTGTTCTTAATTAGTCCAACAAAAAGAAAGCTTTCAGACCCAGGTATACTTAACATGCTGTCATCCAAATGCCTAGAAATTATCTCCATGTCTAATTTATTTTCAAAAGCAGTGGTGCCTTCATAGCTGTTTTGAAACAGAAGCAGGATTGTAGCTAAAAAGATAGCTGCACTTAAATATATCAGCTGCAATATTGGCTTTAAAAAGGGAAGTGTGTTTTTTCTGGTCCTCATGGAAAAAAAACAACATTAAAAATACTCAGGCAAACAATCTGAGTGTAGAGTGATTTTATTGCTGTTTTCAGTCTTTACCTTTTATCCATGTACTCTAACACTAACCAATCAATGAACATCTACCTGAAACTGAGCATATACATTACTTTTGTCCTGACAAATTCAATCTTGATGGTAAACAAATCTACTTCAACAAATCTACCTCAAACACAAAACGGTAATTTCTTCACCTGTCATAAGCAAATTTTCATCACAAATTAGCACGGACTTTTTTCATCTTGAATCTGACATAGAGTAAAGAATAGTAAGTTTCAGATTGTATATCTGAACCATGATGTATAAAAACTTATACATATTCTCTTCTTATTTATTATTTTGCAGCCAAGCACTGATTTAATTTGCATATTTGTTGAAACACATCAATAATGCTTGAACAAGTGTGTACTAAAACCCCAAAAAAAGAAAATAAACCTAAGATTATACAAGAACTAAAAGACCCATTTCCGTTACAAAATAAATTGTCTACAATGTGTAATTTGCCTTTAATATTGGGTGTACTAAGTTGTTTGCAACATGATATAACTTATAAATGCACGTCATCCTTCTTAAAATACCAGCTTCAGTAAACAGGAAGATTAACTCTGGTTCCAAAATTTGAAGAGGAGAAAATTAAGTGCTAGAAGACTATTTTCATCATTGCTAAATTGCATCAGTTTCAAAACAAGTGGGAAAATGTGGCTTAAATTGGACCTGGTCACGGATCAAAGAAGCAACACTACTCACTCCCAAAATGTAAACTTCTCTTAAAATATGCTTAAGCCAGAAAGAAATCATACTGCATATATGAGGAGCTTATTTTTTTACACTAATATGTTTTTATTAAGGTAGGAACCAAGTGTGTCAGTCAAATGAGAATTTATCTGAATAAAAAAAACAAATATTGCTTTTTGTATACAAAAAACAACTAAAGCAGAAACTCTACATTTTTTGCTGTGCTGTATACACCGTGAAAACATGAGATGAGACAACAAAGTAACACCAAGCAACAACTGCATAAAATATGAAAGAAGCACAGGGCCAGTTCTATTACGAAATACAGCACAAGATACTAGTTGCAATTCCCAAAGAGGAAATAATGAGGTACAGCATGCTGATTACAATGTAGTTTTTCAACATAATATTGTATGTGTATTCATTAAGGCTTCTCCCTTTTTATCAGTGTTTCACATATGGTAAAGCCAGATAAAGTGCACATAAAGCTCTGGATTTTGCCAGGAAATATTAGTCCCGCTTTAAACATCGGGAATAGCATAAAAGTTTTTCACTAACTGTTACATGAGGTGTGTGCCACATAAATTGGCGGAAATCATCCTGGGAGGGAAACTGCAGGACACACATAGATAAAAACATTTCATGACTCCACACATGATCCAGAATCAGGAGGCACAAAATCACTAAATTCATTCACACTGGGCCATGAGTACCATGTTTCAGTAATTCAGGAGAGACTTTCCCCTCCCTTGGACAGAAGGGCACCAGCTCAAATGCTAAATAAGTGCTGTATAATAACTGCTATCAAAATTATAAGACGGAACTCACAATGGCTGTAGTACTTCAACACCAGATCTCATATTTTTCATCACTCTCTTACCCAATACTATATAAGCCTGAGCCATGAAAATAAATACAACTGTCAAAGTTGAAAATAAAACAGAACACAGTGATCTGACTCACTATTTTACAAGTCTAATTGGGCATGGGAATGTGGTCAAGGATTTTCAGTCTTACCTTGTTATTCAGTAGAAGGCAAGACTGAACAGAAAAGTTTCACATGGCATAGTAGTAACCACACACTCAAAAATGGGGAAGAAAAACCAGGAAAGAAACTGAAATTTTAATTTCTTTTAATAGTTGTACTTTATCCCCAAAACTTGGCCAAACTGTGTTATTACAGTTCAGTCAATGGAACAATAAGCAGCAAATAAAATGCTCACAAAATGTTTGCTAATCATTGCACAATTTTCTTTAACAACAGGCTTTAACAAACCTGAAGCAAAGGATAATTTGATAAATTTCATCTATCTCTTTGTACCTCTTGATCTGACTAAAGCTTCTTTGTTTTTTGGTTTTTGGTTTTGGGGTTTTTTTCTTTTTCTTTTGGACAGCTCAGGTTTCCTGTTCATGTACAGCCTGTCAGTTCTCATCTACCTTTTAATGTTTTTCCTTTATTTAAAAATAGATACTTCATCTCATTGCAGACCACATTCCCCATGGATTTTACCAGAAGCCTTGTCAGAAAGACCTGCTGTGCAAGGCTTAATCTGGCTTTTGCAAAGTTGTGTTGATTTCCTTTACAAAGGGTAGGATTTAACAGGCAGTGCATGTTTAATGAAGCTCAATTGGTAGGTTTAGAATTACAACTACATCCTCTAGATAAAATAAAAAATATGAAACCCTCAGAGTAGAAAAAGGTGCTAAAATGATTGAATGGGGAGATCTAAAGCTTTTGCTTGATAGATACTAAAAGCATTGTTCAGTTTTCTGCCTTACTTCACCATCTTTTATTAAATAATTACCATGGTGATTTAAAATAAAACCCAAACACTACCCACAAAATAAGAGATAATTGTTTGCAATGATCTTCAGTATTAGTTACATGAAAACAAATGACAGGGGCTTAGTTTGCTTCTCTCTTGTGCCTGGTGTTGCCAAAGAGTTCTGGCTTGAACATCCAGTTTTGGCTCAGAGTAGAAACAAGGTAGAGGCATATTTAATCTGCAGTTATTGGCTTTTACTGGACATAACTAGCCAGATTCATTATTGGAATACATTTTTTCTCCTATTGAGAATTTTTTATTTGTAATGACAATGGCAAATTAATATTAATCATGTACAAAGAATACAAACATCACTTTTCATATATGTGAAGACATCAATCACAGTCTGGAAAGCAGCATTAATGCTTCATGCAATGGAGCTGGCAGAAGCAATATGCTGCCAAATACTTGCACTGATGTGATGGTTCCCAACCCACCAACAATAGTTTTGTAGCTGCTCCGCAAGATACTGGAGTGCTAGGACACTGGAGCCTTCCCTGCTGGAATCCTCCCCTCTGCCATAGCTTCCACTAGTTCTTCCAGTTATACTTGAGGTAACTCGCTGTTTTCATTTCATGCTGTTGCACCATAAGCTAGTGGACAGTGCTTCTTGCCTTTTGTTGGATGTTCAAAGCCTCTGTAGCCTGTCTTCTAGATAAGGCATGTTATCAACTGTCCTGTTCCAACTATTTTCTCAAATTGCCTCCAAAAGGATTATTGTGGTGGCTCAACTTTTACAGCTGATTTGACAACAAGCTTTAGGGAGCTTGAATGGAGCAATAAAATGAGTTTCTGAGTGTTTCTTGAACTACAAAATGGCAATGCAGAATTTACAGCATAAATATATTACATGTATCTTTACAGGACTCGCAAATGTTCACATAATAAATCCCTCATCTACTGACAATTGTTAGCCTATCACAAGCAGCATCAAAGCTGCTATTTAAGACTCAAGATGCGCTACAGTTAGGAGCCTGGTTGTACTCTGGTCTTAATTAATGACTCGCCATGACTGAGATGTTGATGGATGCTGTTATCACCATCCAGCTGCACAGTGTGGTCAGACCATGCAAAACTGTGGCTGTTAGTGTAAGCATAACGTGTCCTGGAGTTATCATCAGTTCCAGGCTCAGATTGCTTCATGGGAGTACTGCTTGCTGGTTTCTGACAGTGTTTTATTTACGTCTTATCACAGAACACGTCTGTTGTTAATTGCATGCCATGGAAAAGAAGTATTTATTAGAGCTTTGAAACACATTTACAACTGATAGAGTTTTATTTGAAAGTTGAATAAGAAATAGTAAATTAACCTAATCTACTTTCAGCATATTTTTATGGCAGCCACTTTATGGCCTTTTTCCACTTCCTCAGTAATTTTTCTGCTACAGCATTAAACAGTTCAAATTTCTTCAGTCTCATTATGTAAGTCTCGATATTCCTCTGTGTTTTGTCATTACGTGTTTTTGATACTCTTATATTTATCTGGTTTTAGACCTCCTAATCCTGTCAGGCAGAGCAGTGCACTTTCTAAATATCAAGCAGACCTAACATATTCAGGAGGGAAGAACATAGTACAGCACAGTAGTACAGTACAGTACAGTGCAGTAGTACAGCCTGTGCTGTGAGATACAGCACAGAGAGAAAACAAAGAAACTATACAAGCATGCCACATCAAAAAGCTTATTCAGGGACAGAAAACCACAAACTTCGGAGACAACTTGATGTTTTGTGACACAGAAATTCCTAGTTCTTTTGATGACCACATCTACTAGGGCATTACAATAATATACATTCCTTAAGTAACAGAACAGCAGTCAGTAAGTTAAAGCTGCAGAAAAGAGAGAGGCAGGATATAGAGGAAACCCTAATACAGTGATCTGGCCTGTTATTTCATTACATGAAACAACGTGACGTGAGGAGCTGTGTTGCTTTTGGCTGAGATAGAGTTAATTTTCTTCATAGTAGCTAATATGGGGTATGTTTTGGATTTGTGCCGAAAACAGTGCTGATAATGTAGGGGTGTTTTCATTATTGCTGAGCAGTGCTTACACAGCGCTTCTGTGTAAGATTCTGCTTCTCACATGGCCTCACCAGCAAGGAGGCTGGGGGTGCACAAGAAGTTGGGACACAGCCAGGACAGCTGACCCCAACTGACCAGAAGGATATGCCATACCTTATGACATCATGCTCAGCAACATAAAGTTACGGGAAGAAGAAGGAAGGGTGGGGGGGACATTCAGAGTTACGGCATTTGTATTCCCATGTAGCTGTCAAATGTAATGAAGCCCTGCTTTCCTGGAGATGGCTGTACACCTGCCTGCTCATGGGAAGCAGAGAATGAATTCCTTGTTTTGGTTTACTTGTGCAGGTAGCTTTTGCTTTATCCATTAAACTGCTTTTATCTCAACCCAAAAGTTTTGTCATTTTAACTCTTCATATTCTCTCCCCATCTCACCAGGGCAGGGTGAGGTCTTAGTGGTTCATAGTCGCTGTCTGTGGTTAAACTACAACAGGAGTCTGCAGATGCATTTTGTCAGCCTGGGTGCAGTAGCATGACTGGATTGACAACATGTTCAGCTCAGGGCATCTTAAAGACGCATTTTGTCTTTCTCAGTACAAATCCTTCTCATCCTTTGAAGTGCTGCAATAAAAAACAAAATGCAAACAGAAGCAATGGGGTAGTCTGGCTCCCAAAGCATGCAGAATTTTTAGAATTTTACAAGTTTACCATCCTCTGTTTTTTTCGTGGGCACAACAGATTATGGTTTTCCAAGCCTGCCACTATCTGCACCTCTGCAGGTAAACAGAGAAGAATACTCTGGATTTCAAGTCATAACAATGTAAAGAATGAACAAAATACAGTGAATCTGCATGGAATAGCAATCAAGCTAAAAAAGCACAGAAAATGACAGAAAGAAAAAGAAAGAACAAGACTCCATATAAGCCTCAAATTTATGCCCTTATCTTCTCTAAAAGGATTATTCAAAATTCAGTGGACTTATTTCACTCAGGAACTTACTCTATTGTCTTATCTCTTTAAAGCTTATTAGATTTACATAGCAGTAAAGGACCTCAGGGGGTAGACTTCACAATATACCTTCTGTTCAAAAAGTAAGAATGTTCAAAGAAGTAAAGCTGAAATTCTGTTTCAGCAGACAACACCCAGCTTCCTGAGATAATACCACATTTATGTTGAAGAAAGAATTATATACTTAACATCTTTCCAAAGCCCTAAAGTTCCTTGAATTCTGGTCTTCCCAGGGAATGCCAACATTAACCTCACTTTTTTTGTGGCTGCTGCACATTAAGGCCAAAAGCCTAGAAGATTTTAATTGACATTTAGAAAGCTAATTGCCCTTTGCTTCTCTGAAAATGTCAATGCAGAAATGTAAAAAATTTGAAGGACAATGTATGTACATACATGCATCTTAAAAATAAGCTCTTAGACATCTGGGCATTACAGACAGTGATCAAAGCCAAAAAAATGTGCCTGCTGTGAGGGACCTACTCAGATTCTTGAATATTAGCACAGACTATCTGCCCACAGTCCAGCCTGAGGGTTGGTATTTACTTAGTGAGGATTTGACAGCAGTGCCTATATTCACAATATGCCCTTAAGCAAGGAGTAATGCTACCATTAGGTATGGGAAGTAATTCAGTTTTTCCTGTAGCTCAGTATAAATGGTGTCTAAGCAGGAGCTGGCAATTGAACCAAATTACATGTAATTGTTCATGATGAATTTGCAGCGCAGGCTAGAGTTGGTTTGGCCTGTGTCCAGTACTTTATTCACTATACTGCAAACTCTTTGGAGATTTTTTTTTCCCACTCTCAAAATATCTGAAATCCAGACCAGAAACTTCCACACAATGAAGGCAATCAGTTTCATGCTTCTTCCTTTGTCCCTCCTACTTGCGGCATTCCATGGGACAAGGCTTTGTGATATGCTCTGAAATCACACCATCACCTGTTTCACTAATGTGAGTTGCCATGTGCCTCTCAAATTTTTTGAAGAAGAAAAAAAACACCATTACTTCATTCAACCATAATTACAGACCTGTGTTTCTTTCCCCTTTATCTTCATGCCACATAAGCAATTATTAAGTAATTGATTAATTTTTATTTAGGAAAGAAACCTGGGGAAAAAATACAACTTTATTTTTGGTAGTCATTTTATTTTTACTTCATCTATACTGAAAAGTACATAATAGAAAACAGAACTATAGGATGATTTATCTAGGTCATTATCAGAAAAGAAGAATCAAGAGTCTAAACAGCAAGGCTTCAGGTTGTAGGTTGTTGAAATGTGAAAATGTAAAATGCTATTTTCTGATACCCTTATTGGCCTCCTCTTTTTCTGCTTGTTTTGTAGAGTAGCTGCCCAAGTCTGCAAATTTAACTATTATCTTTGATTCTCTGATACCACTGTCACATTTGCATTCTGAAACACTAACAGTCTCTGTAACTTTGTCTGAAGTTATTAGATACAACAATAACCAGATTATCTAGGGTGTATAGCTCTTTCTGAAATCATATAGGGATGACTGAGTATCACAATAAAAGTGAGACCAATGAAAGGGCAGCAAGGAGTACAAGGGTGGGTGAGGAAATATTAGTCAGATGTTTAATTGAAATTTTAATCTATGAAGAAAGGACTAGCACATCCGGTACACTGAGGAGTTTATATTTAGTCATAGTGGCTAAATACAAGGCACAAATAAAGAAAATAAAAATTGTTTTAACCTCTCCCCTGCCCTCCCCCTTTTAAATATAGTAGCATAAGAAATTTGTAAAGAATGGTTAATTTACTAAGTCGCAAGATCTTTTTGGTGGAACTTACAAAGTATCTGAATTGCTAGCTCCAATATGACTTCAAATGCTTTCATGTTGAAAGAACTGGGGAAGGCTTCTGAGACATGTCATTAGCCTCAGGGTAGGAAGATAACGATCACGTGGCTCCAGGTGAAGACACTTATTGCACAAAACAGTGGTAAAAAATGACTTTGATTTTTAAAAAGGGGTGTTCTGAAGTGCTTCTGTATCTTTTCTCCTTTCTCCTCACACAAATCAACAATATAAATATTTCTAGGCTTTTACTCCTTCCTTTTTTTTTTTTTTTAGAACTGTGTAAAAGAAGAGAAGAATATAAGAAAAGATCATTTCCTACTTAGGAAAATATCTGGATCTGTGCAGATTTCTTCAAGTCCTGTGGTGGGAAAACAGCTAGGAAAGATTTTGGAAAAGAATAAAAGTGTAACAGTACTTTCAGAGTTGTGCATTAAACCTCCTCTGAATAACTTCATTAATATTCACTCATATTTGGAAGAAAGTAAGAACAGGTTTTTCTTAATTTCATGAAGAGACATAGACCAATTCTTATCATCATGCTTATCATCACGCTCTTGTTTTTCTAATTTTTTATTGAGGGATTGGCACCAATGCTGGTGAATGACACTTCAAAATTCAACAGAGATTACCTTCACCTGAATTTTGCAATACATTCCTCAACTTTGAGGCAGATCGTACTCAGATCCAGCTCTTGCTTTAGCTCGAGTATTGTAAAATGAGTCCTTTAACACAGCTTTTTATCTAAATACCAGACATCAGCAAATGCAAGGGCTGAAGTCTGGCATTGCTGCTAGCCCCACTGCTGATTCTGATGCATGTGTGCTGTTGCAGGGTCCCTAGGCTGCAGAGCAGGCTGGTCTTTTAGGTAGAATCATATTAATTAATAAGTATTATCATAGTGATTATTATGTTATGTTATTAGCTAAATAGGGTTATATTACTATATAGGATTATATAAATTATTATATTAATACAATTACTATATAGAATTATATTATTTAACAGGATTGTTATAAAAGAGAACATTTTTCAGGATGAAAATTTACTTTCCTTTGCTGAGAGAACAGTGACACTTCCGAATGCTAGTTTTGGCAGTATCTGAAGCATGTTCCCATTGGTTATTTAGTTAACATCAACTTCTTCCCAAAGAACAAAACAACTGGTGCATAAAAAGCATAAATCCTTTGAGCCAAGTTGCAATATGACATTCACCACACATTATTACTCCATATGAAATAAAAGCTGGGCTTGGCTCCATCCACAGTCTGGATGGTGCTGTTTTCCCACTGCTGCACATGACTACAATCTAAGCTTTCATCTTTTCTATTTTTCCCTCCCTTTTGTGATGTTAAGGGAGAAAACCTTGGGGGAAAATGAACAGCTGAAATTCAAACGCATGTACTGAAAATGACAAAAATATTCTTTGGGAGTAATGAGTCAGGATTATATATTTCCCTGGTTTGCCAAGGCAGGTTTGCTTGAAGCCAAACTGGCTCCTGTTGGGCTACAACTTAGAATTAATGCTCACTTCATTTATCACTGCTCAGGCAGGGATCTAGGAAAAGGAAATATCATTTCAAGTAATGTAATTGGGGGCAGGGGAGAGAGTGAATTAAGGATAGTCAGAGAAGAATGGTTCTTGAATATAACAAAATAGTTTAGGGAAAGGGGATTGGAGTGGAATAGGACTCCAAAAGATGCATTCATGCTGGATATTAAGATGAACATAAGCCCTCTAAAGCAGTTTGTAGTTCTAACCCATTGCTTGCTCAGTATGCCAAACTGAAAGAATTTATTTGAGAAACTTCAAGTTACAGTCTTGGTTCTATATTCTCTAATTTGACTATTATTCTTGTCTCTGTGTTTCTTTTTGTTTTATACCTCTTGTGATTTATTGCCTGATTAAGTTAAACAGTCTTGCTTGTATACTTCTCTCCTTTCTTCATCAGCTGCAAGGCCACTTTATAATAAGAGGAAAACAAGCAGGAGCCTATTCATGGCTATCAATTTTCCATAAAGTAAATTCATAATTCTAGTATCAGATTAACCCTTCTAGGCTTAATATGATCTATTGAAAAAAAATGAATGTTAATTACCAAAATTCAATACATAGTGTTACTGTGTTCACTTCTTTCTTTGGCTTAATGTTTGGCTTCATCTTTCTGTAGATAATAGTAGATCTTATCACATTTTTTCACGACTTCTTTGCAAAGAGTTTTTTAATCACCTGTCGCCTGCAATACCTTGAAGGCTTCACTTTTGACTTTTTTGCTACCTGCTGATTTGATTTCTTGAAATACTGCCTTAAAGAAGTTTTAATCTAGCAGTACTTCATAGAGTCTCAGTTGTTATCCAATCAGATCACTTGACAGCTAAACTCTGAGGTTACCACTGATTCATGAAGACCTGAATTCCTTTCATAATACTGCTTCCTCAGTTGTTTCTTTTTATAACAGAACTAGCTTCACATTTGTATGCTAAATATTTGTGTTGCTATTGCTTCTGTTTCCATGTCCTAATTAACTTCAGGGCAACAAAAATGTCTCTCATTT
This sequence comes from Thinocorus orbignyianus, assembly GCA_013400375.1. Classification (NCBI taxonomy): domain Eukaryota; kingdom Metazoa; phylum Chordata; class Aves; order Ciconiiformes; family Thinocoridae; genus Thinocorus; species Thinocorus orbignyianus. The sequence goes on from VXBW01001464.1 coordinate 272,861, forward strand.
TTTTAATTTCTAGGATATGATAGGCATTTTCCTCCACGTCAATGAACCAGCTCATAAAACTTCCAAGGTAAATGCAACTTCCTGCAGATATTCAACACAGTGACTGGTTTGGGATTTTGGGGTTTTTTTTGTAAGATCACACTCAACTTGGCTTTTCAGTCTCTCCTTCTCTTGTCTCTGAATATAATGAAAATTAAGAATAACCATAGAATCATAGAATCAGTCAGGTCGGAAAAGACCCTTGGGTTCATCGAGTCCAACCATCAATCCCACTCTCAAAGTTCTCCCCTACACCA
>VXBW01001464.1:273180-297439 GCA_013400375.1 Thinocorus orbignyianus
TTCTTGGCCACCTGGGCACACTGTTGGCTCATGTTCAACCACTCGTCAGTCAGAAACCCCAGTTCTTTTTCTGACAGACAGCTCTCCAGCCACGCTTCCCCAAGCCTGTAGAGATGCATGGGGTTGTTGTGGCCCAGGTGCAGGGACTTGCACTTGGCCTTGTTGAAGCTCACAACGTTAACATTGGTCCATCGATCCAATCTACCCAAGTCCCTCTGCAGAGCTTCCCTGTCCTCATGCAGATCAACACTCCCACTTAACTTGGTGTCATCTGCAAACTTGCTGATGGTACACTCCATAGATAATTATTAAAAGCATCAGATTCTCTTTCATATTTCGAAGTGTTTTTCTTCAACTCTGACACAAGGAGAGATTTGCTGACAGAAACATTCTGATTAAATACTATGACCATGTCCAAGACAAAGATACTTGAACACAGATATTAGTGAAAGTAATATTCATATTCAATTATGCACCAAACTGAATGTGTGTACACCAATTTTTATAATGTACAGTGGAAATTTTATCTGAATAGTTAGAAAGCAAATTCAGTTTATGTGAGAAGATTCAGGTATAAATGTGCTGATTTACTCATTGGTAGCATTAATTTCTTTGCACATTTCCTGCAAACATGGTTCTAAGATCTGTATATGAAATTAATTAGAACTCTCTGTAAGTAACAAGGGCAATCACAAGAGAGAGCAGAAAAAATCCTGCATCATTTGATATGAAAAGGAAAACAACACTCAGATTTACATTCCTCAAGTGACTGAACTGTCTCTAAATGGGCTTGTCCAAGGAACAGTGAAAAAAGGACAATTTCTATAGTCAAATTGCTTAACCCTATCAAATAAAAATTCAGTCTGTAATTTAGTGCAATGGTATATGTCACCTTATGTGCTAAGAGCCATAGAATAACAGAATGATTGAGGCTGGAAAGGACCTCCTGAGATCTTCTAGTGAAGCCTTGCAACCTCTATGCAAGCAGGGTCAGACAGAGCAGATTGACCAGGACTGTGTCTGGTTTGGTTTGAGAATATCCACGAACAGGGACTCCACAGCTTCTCTGGGCAGTCTGTTTTAGTGTTTAACCACCCTCATGGGAAAAAGTTGTTTTTCTTGTGTCCAGATGGAATTTAATGTGTTTCTTTTGTGCCCATGTGCTATCATCTCACCCTTTGCTGGACTTGCTCCAGTATATCTATGTGTCTTGTGCACTGAAGAGACCAGAAATAGATTCAGCACACTGGTGTGTCTCACCAGGGCTGAGTACAGGGGAAGGATCATCTCCATCGCCCTGCTGGCAACACTCTACTAATGACACCCAAGAGGCTGTCGGCCTTTCTTGCCACAGAAGTGCATTGCTCAATTAAAAATCTAGAAAAAAGCACAACTTTTTTACACATAGCGTTAAATGACTTCTTAAAATAAGTCTTTAAATTTACTCCTTAGACTTCCTGCTAAAACCAGAATACCACTGAAAACTTTTCTTCCCTGATTCAAAATCAGTCAAAAAAAGAAAATACTCATATTATTAGGTTTTGAGGCGTACTTAGCTGGAGCTAAGTCAGACGGGAGCTTGTGGAGATATTTTTACTTAAATTGCTAAGTTTCTGGATGTTTTTATGAAAAAAAGATCTTGATGATGCTTAAACCACCGTATTCTGTAAAATCAAATTTCAGTTCCAAGAAACTATCAATCTGTCCCAACAGTGCAACAAAACTAAACAGAAATGTTGACAAATATAAAACCATATAACCTTCTTTTTAGCAACAAATTAACAATTCTTATCTACAGTTACTGTTATTACAGAATGAGCAACATCATTTGTAAGAGATTTTCTAATCTCAGACTGAATTTTTAGTATTGGCAGGACCAATTGTATGCTGTAGACTCAGTTTACATCCCATAAAATACCCTCCTAGACTTCAGTCATTTGCAGTCAGTTTTCTGGGTAGTCCACACAGTCTTTACAATGACAATTTTGGGACCAGGTTGTGGCAGATGGCACTAAATAGGAAACTCAGTTGTGTAATAATGAAAAAAAAAAAAAAAATCAAGCAAATGAGAAAGAGAATATACTACTGGTAATTCAGGAAAGCAGGACAGAGATGTACTGTAAGATCTGTGCTTTCAGAGTCCACATTTAACTGGTGATACAGTAGATACAGTATACATACTGCTTTCTGCTAACATTAATTCATCAGGGTAACTTAACACAAATAATTTAACTTCTCATCCAGAACCCTAGGCAACTAAATGCATGTCTTTAAGAATTAATTATCCAGATATTATGATTTTTGCTGGTAATTCAAAGCACATTATAAGACTTTACTGACCATAGAAACATCACTCATCGCCATGCAGATCAGTTGTAGCGTTTCTAATGTAAAAGAACTCCAGAAAATATGGAGGGGAAAAAAAGAAAAAAGCATGACAGAGAGAAGAATCTTTCTGCTTTTTGTTTACAAAGATTTCCACAGTTTAGTGATGATTTCACTGATTGCAAGCATATAATGCCACTTAGCAGGTGGTGATTAAACATCAGTAGTTCCCCTCCTTATTATCATTGATATTTTAATTGCTGCTTCTTCAGAAATTGAAGAGAGTTTTAGGGCAAACTCCATCTGCATAAAGGGCCTACTTAAAAACCCTTCAAGTAGCATGTGATTTTTTTCTCAATAACAGGCCTGAAAACTGGTCAGACTAAATAAAATTTTTAGCAGCTAACACTAGACAAGTTTCTGGAGAGGTAAATACTCATCCTGGTAGCATCACAAAACAAGGGTTTTTTTGGACTGGAAGATACATGATAGTTGGTATCTTGCTGGTGTCTGGATAAAAATTTCATGTCCCTTTCTAGGAGAGCAATGTTCTTGCTCTCTATAAGGAAGCTATTGTTAAGCTTTTACTCTGAGCATGAGTAGTATTACCACATGTTATCACAAAATAGAATGAGAATGGTTAGAGCTGGAAGGGATCTTAGATATCATACAGTTCCAAGCCTCTGCCACCTCCCACCAGATCAGGTTGCTCAAAGCTCCATCCAGCCTGGTGATGGACACTTTTAGGAATGGGGCATCCACAGCTTCACTGGGCAACGTGTTCCAGTGCCTCGCCACCTTTATAGTACAGAATTTCTTTCTAGTATCTAATCTAAATCTCCCCTCTTCCAATTTAAAACCATTACCCCTTGTCCTATCACTACATTTTCTGATAAAAAGTCCCTCCCCATCTCTCCTGTAGCCCCCTTCAGGTACTGTAAAGCTCCTATAAGGTCTCCCAGGAGTCTTCTCTTCTCTAGGCTGAATGACCCCGACTCTCTCAACCTGTCTTCATAAGAGAGGTGCTCCAGCAGTCTGATCATCTTCCTGGCCCTTTGCTGGACCTGTTCCTTCCATGTCCTTCCTGTGCTGAGGACTCCAGAACTGGACACAGTACTCCAGATGGGGTCTCACAAGAGCAGAGCAGAGGGATAGAATCACCTCCTGTGACCTGCTGGTCACACTTCTTTTGATGCAGCCCAGGATGGTGTCTAGTATGCTATGTAGACAATGATTAATGCCATTAGATTGCACAGATGCTACCTGCTGTCAGCCAGTATGGACCAGACTTAATGGAATCAAGTGACTTTTTAATTTTGGGGAAGGCTCTTCAAGCACTGATGGACAACTGAACTTCTCTATGCAATCTTTTACTTAGAACCCTTTTAAAGAAATGCAGTGTTCTTGTGTCTTACAGAGTGGCTCTTGCAGACAACGTACTCTGCACTGCCTCCAGCAAGCTAAGATACAAGCTTACAAGTTGTGCATACTGGGAACTCTTTGCTTCAGAAGTCATTCTTCTACATGAAAACTCAATAGTTAAGATCAGATGAAACACATCAGCCAACTGTCCCTCTCGCTAAAAAGGAAGCTGTTGGCAGAGTAGTGTGGAAATACATCCCGTGCTTTGTAAGTTAGGTATTCCGGTGATTTCCTAGAGACTGAGGGTGTTAATGACTACAACATACCGTAAATCTCTCTCTGCCTGTGCACTTGTTTGGGAGAAGTACCGAATAACTGAATTGAACAGAACAATTTTGTTTCTTACTGGACAATTTTATTTTGGGACTTTTGATACAGTAAATGTCATCACTTCAAAGTCTCATTAAAAATTAACAGAAGTGAAATTATTAACTTAATTATTAATTTAATAATAAAATTAAATGAATGTGTGAATCAATGAGGAAAAGGTACTAGTTATACATGCATGCATATGCAGAAGATAATACAGTTTATAAAGGCAAATAACATATTAACTTCTGGTTTGCTCTAGATAAATTGTTCCTTGCCTCCAGCTCCTGAATTTACAACAGCTGCCAAACACTTTCAAAGCTCCCATCTCAATTCCAACAACAGAAGAAATTCCACAGTGCTGGCAGATCAGATTTCATATCGATATTTTTTTGGGCTGCTTGCCAATGTCTTATAAAAAAATATAATTATAGGCGAGACTATTGCAAGTCGAAGCTACTATACACTCCTGTTCTGTCTAGGCAACTAATACAATAAAAGCGTTATGAGATACAAAGTCTTTAATCTTATTTTTATTTTCATTTCAGTTTAACTGGTGAATTGCTGAAGGTTCCAGTTGATGCTCGGGCTACTGACACTCAACTGCTTTAGCACAAAGCCATCTGTACCAGTACTATTCAGTTGCAGATTTTATATAGTTAATGAACTAAAATGTCTTGTAAATGAAGCTGGGTTTTGTCACAAATCTGTTTCATAGGACAGTTGCACCAGGACTGTAGTTAATTTTGCCTTTGCATTTCATGCTCCCTCCACCTATTTGTGTTGCAAGGCCCAGCAGTGATGAAGTGCCTACAAAAAGACTTTGATTCTGTTTGCCATGAAAGCCTTAACTGATCATAAACAGTTTCACAGTATGGTTAATGTTGCAAGGGATGTCTTGATGCCATCTTGTCCAAGTCTCCTGTTCAAGCAGCATCACCTAGATCTGGTTGCTCCAAGGATGGAGACTCCACAACCTCCCTGGGCAACCTGTGCCAGTGCCCAGTCACTCTCACAGTGAAAAGGTCTTTTCTCATGTTCAGAGGGAACTCCTGTGTTGCAGTTTGTGCCTGTTGCCTCTGATCCTGTCACTGGGCACCACTGAAAACAGCCTGGCTCCATCGTCTTTGCACCATCACTTCAGGTATTTATATAGATTGATAAGATCCTTCTGAGTCTGCTTTTCTCCAGGCTGAACAGGTCCACCTTTGCCAAGGTATATTTGCCAATTTTATTTTTTTTTATGTTGTTCTCCTTGTGCTTTATATTACATTATATATATATACACACATATATAATCTGTATTATAGACATAGAAAGGTACATCAGCACTTGACATATTTTGGCAGCTGGTGCCTATTGTCTTTTACTACAAGATACATAGATACAGCCCAATACTCTTATTAAATACCCCTACTAATAGCTGTAATGTAAGAAAACATCCAGCAGCTACTGTGGTTTTACTATAGTTTGTCCTGCTATAACGTCGGTAAAATTATTTCAGGCACAAACATGTGTAAAGCTCCAGTTCTAACAGCTGAAGGTGTACAGGGGGTGAACAGTGAGCTACAGTGGTGAGAAGTACAATGAAAAGTAGGTCCCATGACTACTTCAAGGCTTGTTGAAAGACACTGATCTTGTTCTAAGGTAAAAGAAAAACTAACTTTCTTATAGCTGCCAGGTACTATAAAGAATGATAACAGTCAAAAAAGTCTATCCTTTTTTTTTTTTTTCCAGCCTTTATTTGGGGGTATGAAGCAGATGACCAAAACAATTACATTACTGCTAGTCTTGAAATACTGTGTAGAGCAAGAATATTTCTTCATCTCCTTCCTTGGTTTTACTGTTCAACATTTGCAGATATACACGACTCTGTGTTTCTTAAAACTTTAATCAGTAGTTCTGGATGTGAAGTCGCCACCCAGAGCTCCGTAATTTCTACAGAAATGACAACTAGGCACATTTCTTGTAAATAATGGCAGTTTTGAATGTGTCTGTGTGTACTTGCTTGTACGTTGTTAAGGTGGCGTTGCTATCTACAAAGGACCTTCTAAGAAACACCAGGAGTATTACGGTGTTTTGATATCACTGCTCTTGCTTTCCACCCCAGTATTTCTAGAGGCAAGGAGAGGCCTTTTTCCTTTCATATTCAAATATGAAAAGGAAATATTACATCTCTATTAAAAGATATGCAAGTTTGCCATAAACATAATTGTATGTTACTGTAATCCATAAGGAAACATGCAAAGGAAATACTAAAATGACTAAAATTTCTGAAGAACTTGCAGAAATAACTGCTCTGCCATAGGTAATAGAACCCCATCCTCCCATCAACAGATGCATCTCTCATTACTTGCAACAGGAATTGTAAGTAAGTATTAAGGAGTAGTACCTCGTTTCCATTAACATGGCTGAGTTTTCTCACTGGTTTGCTGCAAGAACCGGATATCCAACATTGCTTCAGAGTTGCATTATCTATAATTTCACCTATGTTAGAATTCATCTATGTTGAAGTTAAGTATATACACAACTTTTCTTGCTTTGCCTCTACAGCTAATGATAGTCATGCTTACATTAGAAGATTTGTAAGTGATTTTCATTTGCAATCATTCAATGTCCAATGCAGTAGAGAAAATCACATTGCCAGATGATTTCTATGTTTGCTTTACATTTTACAGGACAGTTTAAGCAAAATAAATAGTGTAACTATACATACATAAAAAAATGAACAAAAGGCAGATTTGAATTACAGTGTTGTAACATATTTCAGGATTCTGATGTCTCCATAACCCACAAGAATCAGATTCAAACAGTTTATTGAGACACCAATATATTGACGTGAAATTGCTGACTCACAGTTAATAATTTCTATTTTATTTAGGGCATGAAACAAATGATCCAGGATTTATTATGCTCAATTTAAGCTACAAGTCTCTTACTGTTGCTTTTCTGTGAGTTATTTAACCTTTCCAAACAATTCAGCTAATCAAAAGCAGGTTTATATCTCACCTATTACTAGATAAATTTGAGTAATGTCCAAAAGCTTCTCAAGTATTTTCCTGTCCAGCAGCACATGTGTGCAAATATGATGGGTAAAAAGGATACTTTTTCAGTTTCACAATTACAAAGCCCTCCTGAGTTCCAGAAGCCAAACTATTTAACTGTGTAATAAACTAGGCAACGGGAAGAATGGTGTGATTTACAGTGCGAGCAAACCCAGAAATTGGCTTTATTGAGCAGGCTTTTTTACCTAACATTGTCACTACTATGACAGCCCTGAGTTGTTGCTGTCAGCTGAGAATGAATACTGTATTTTGAATGTCTCTGTTGGAGCCATACTCAGCCCTGGGACAAATGTTCTAAGAAGGACCAAACTGGAGGCTTACCAAGAGCTTTAAACAAAGCCTGTTGCACAATGCCATTCTATTCTATTTTCTCTTCCCTAATCTATTTTTGTGCTCTTCATGATAATTCAAGCCGATGCTATTCATATTTAAAGTCTTAGAATATCTCTGAATGCATTTTTTACCTGTCTTTCCTGTATGGTAGCAGAAGCAGCAGCAAGGAGGAAACATATGAGGAAGTAAATTTTCTTGCACCTCTTGTATTGTTTTCTCCAGTGGTGGGAAATGCTAGGATTCTCACATTTCCTTCTAGTCAATAGTTCTTCCTTCAAGGATAGTTTCAGACCAGCAGTGTCATGCCATGTATTTAGCATAGTGGCATTTGCTCAACAGAGAAGAAAAGCACAATATTTCATAAAAGATGAAAAAAAAATCATATTTTGCTTACAAAGTGACAGGCAGCTCCCTTTTTTAGGTACTAAGTGAAAGTTCATGATTTGGAAGGTGAAGAAGGGAAAGACTTGAAAAAAATTGGAAGAGGAAAAATCCATATTTTTACCATAGAAATTGCAGTGTTTTGTATAATGGAGTACAACTACTGATAATCATTCAGATTTCAAATAAAAGATGGAAATAATTAAAGAAAATGGCAGAAATTAACTGTTTGACAAAGTTTTCTTTTTAAATTACTTTGTATTCAGTGCTACTTGACTGTTTAAATATTTACTGAAAGTTCTCAAGGCCTGCTTAGCCATCCAGAACAGCTGAGGAGCTGTTGGAAAGCAAGTCTTTCCCCTGAGCGTACACTCTACAAGATGAGGAAACACTGAACAGATAAGCGTGGAAAGGAAACTAATTTGATGATGGCAATTATTAATGGCATTCAAATACCACTACGATGGGCAATAAGTGGTTTAGAACAAAAGTGTGAGGGGAGCACACTGGACTGCTCTTGGGTTTTCTCAGGAAGGGCTCATGGGTTAGAAATTAAGAACAATCGGAAGAGAAGAGAAAACAAAACTTAGGAAGCTTAGAAAGAGGTGATTTTCTTCAAAGTTACAGCAATATTTTCCAAAGAGCTAGCCCAGATCCCTTCTAAATTTTCGTAATAATTGTCATCCCTATACTTCATCCCTACAGGAGCAAGAATTCCCCAGTCTCTCTTCTCTCTCTTGCTCTTGGTTTTACAGCCTGCCCTTTTCTCAATTTTCCAGGGGACAATAAAATACAAAATAAGGGAAAGAAAGGGAGGGAAATCAAGAGCTAGGACAAAGGGTACTACATTCAATCCATTTGTCTTACCCTATAACCTACGGTATAAGAGTAAAAAATACAAAAGGAAAAACTGAGTTAAGACATCCTGGATTTCTTCCTCCAGTGACGTTGTGAAACATTTCTAGTACCTTATACAGTATGCTTGGGTTGAACTTAGCTATTAAAACACAGGGTTTGGAAATTTAAAGTTGTTATGGAATTTAATGGTAAAATGAGTCTCATGAATAAAATGCACAGGCTAAACCATAGTGAATAGGCATAAAACTAAACACGTACTTTATTCATCTCACCTCTTCTGTGATAGTAGGGGGTATATTACCAAAAAGTGCCTCACAGCAAGAACAAGTAATTACTTCTTATTCAGTAAATACCCTCATATTGCAAACATAGCATAGCTCTCTATCCAGAGGTTACTTATTAAGACCTAGAGCTAACCAAGAAAAGAATTTTTGTGAACAAGTTGCTTTAATTTGTAGTTGTTCCCTTTAATCATCAACTCCACATTAAGTCCCAGTTGTTAGTTTACTACAGGTGTCTTGGAATAAATATTCTAAATTCTTCTTGATTTCTAAATTGCTATGGGTGTCAGTTCCATTACAAAAAACACCTAGCTGAGAACAAACCCATTGTTTAAAGCTTTAAGGCTCTAGTGTTCTTGCCTCAGTTTAGGCTTCTAGATCTCACAAACAAATTACCATAGTAATCCAGATATATATGCTAATTTCAGCTAAAGGGTACTTTATAAGGTTCTTTAGAATAGTTTTATTTCAAAATCAAATTCCTAAATAACAAGGATACATAGTAGAGTCCTTTGTACACACTGTCACAACTCTTAATTCTTACCCTTCTTGAGATTTAAAGCCATGTTGATACTGTTTTGAATCTACTGATAAAAGTTCAACATTAACTGTTTCATGGAAGGAATGTACCATGGAATTGTATTTTATTATAATTCACTTAGTTGTTACTTGAATCCCTAGCCTGCAAAAGGACACTTATTTATACTATTCTGTGGTAAATTCTCAAGTCAATCTTTGAGGACGTTAACTTCTGAGAAAGTTATTCTAAGCTTTTAATTTCTTGGTTAAGATATTAAAAATAACAAAGTAAAAAGTGTATGAAAATTAAGATATGGAAGACTATTAGTAACTAACCTGACTACTACTAACCTGATTGCACATAAAACTTTGAAGTATAACATATAAAAAATTATTTTTTAAAACCTGGTTTGCAAAAAAAAAATAGTACATACAGGATGGATATCTCTTCCCCATTTGATCTATTCTTGCTCAGAAAAGAGCTGATCATTAGTTGTGACCCTAATAAAAAACAATTGCATTTTTCAAATTCTTGACAACACCAAAACACTTCTTTTCTCCTTCAGATAAACTGAAGCACAAAGGATTCCTTGTTGTTAAGTATAGATCATTTATAGGAGTAACATGGATGTGCACTTAAAGCCTAGGGCTGAGAACCCTAACATCAGAGTCCTGTTCCCTCTTTCTGTCCAAGCAATGTGTGGGATCACATATATCTTTTTATGTCACAATTCACCTATATGTAAAGTCATTAGTAGGGCAGTACTTTTGCTGAACAGGGCACTACAAAGTATCAAATCCTTTCTCAGTGAATACCACAGAAATGACACTGGAAAAACCTCACAGGAAGCATTTAGCCAAACTTGTTACACCAGGGATGTGGAGAGGTATTTAAAAAAACAAACAAACAACAACAACAACAACAACAAACCCCCCCCCAAAAAACCAACAACAACAGAAGGACTGTATCTGATTGGACATTACATGTATTTGAATCAAAACATATAAAAGACTTCATATTGAAGTTAACATCTGAAACCTGATAAAATAAAAATACCCTGAAACACAGAAGCCCCAGATGCTGCTTATTTTGGTTTATGGTTAGCATTTTTCAAATGAGAACACTCAGTTCGCATTTGAAAGAATTTAGAGCTAAGTTTCAGGAGCTTCAAATGGAAAACCCAAATTCCTCATACAAGCTGATTTAGTATACACGTGAATGGTATTAACAAATGCAAAGTGTTTTATTGACAGAAGAAGGCCTCATAGAGAGCAGCTGACAGAGACAGTTGACTCTGCACGCATGACTATAAATGAACAGGACAGTAAAAACAAACTAGAATAGTTTTCTGAGATGCATTTATTTACTTCATGATCATAGATTTGCAGCAATGTTGAGCCATAGCCAACTGTTACTGATTAATTTCTGAATTATTACAGTTTTCAGCAAAACACCTTAAAGAGGCAAATAATTGCTGAGAATATGATTGTGAATAAGCACAAGGTAATGGATGCTATATGTGTGTATATACACAGTGCATGGCTTGCTATAGGTAGAACACTGTGCAGAACTTTATTAAAATTATTTTTAAAGTTGCTTTCTTTACCTCCCATTTTGCCATTGAGTCATTACCAGGAAATAAATATTTTAAAATTAAATTATATTAGCATTCATTACCTTGCATAACAATTGACAGCATGCAGCTCTAGAAATAATGCTACTTCCCCTAAATAACAGAAGTAGTTTAAGTAGAATTTTACATCCTTAACAAACAGAAAATCCTGTTTTAAAATTTTAAAATATTTCTATTGCTTCCTGCATTTCAAACAATTCAGCAGCAATTTTGTACCTCACAGTATAAGTGCATACATGAGCTAGATAATCTAATTTACTGGAAAGAAAAGCTTCAGATGTCTTTTAGGTTGCCTTTTCATCTTTAATGCATATTTTTTTAACTGTCAAAGTAACAAAATCATGCTCCTTCTGTTTGTTTCTGATAGTAAGTATTGTGTAGCTCACTGGAACAGTCCCTTGGCTCATGAAGAAGAGCTTTCAGCATTGCTGGAGGACTATAAGGATTCTATCCAACATCTGTGCTATAGGTATCACTAGACTCAGTGAGTTTTGCAGCCACTATTGTTCCAATTAGAAAGTCGCAGCAAGCAATTTAAATTTGGTTGATTTATCGAGTATACATAGCTATTATGAAGTATTAATGACATGTGCACACTAAGACAATTGTGAACCTATGGGAATTGTGAAACTGTAAAACCTTGACATTTTCTTTTACATTCCTTTAAGTCATTTGGGGAAAACCCATCACCAGTGTGTAAATACACATGCTTCATTGGTGTCTGAAGTGCAGAATATTACATAAACTCTAAATACAGTTTTTCATGCAGCACATCAAATTACATAAGAAATGGTTCGCATTTTTAAATCGTTTTTTTTAGTAATTTTTAAAAAATTACTCCAAAATTCAACTGTCTAGTTAAAGCAATTTTTCCCAATATCCCTCTAATTTTTAAAAATCAATGTTTTATTTGTCTTTAAAGGACAACTTCCCTAGAATAATGTTCAGACCCTTATAGTCTCAGGATAGCAGTAGTCATGTGGTTTCATTTCTTTAGTTTTGTAAAAGTCCATTTAAATCTCTTCGGACATATTTAACTAATACATAACACCAATTTTCCTTCCTGTGTGACAGATAATTGCATGATTTACTCCCAGTGAAATGTGCAAACCATCCCCTTATGCACATCATCAGAATTGAGGACTACATTTCATTATAAAATAAAATTTTATTTATTTAGTTAATTATTCAGTACATACAACATTACTGAGTATAATATAAAAAGTCAAAGGATAAATGCACCTAGAAATTACAATCTTTGCAATAAACAAATATAGTTCCATATTTATATGCAAGACAAGCAAAGACAAACTTCCCACTATCAGTAAAGGCTTTGGCCAACCATTTTACTCGTACGTAGCACAGACTTTACACTAATGTATTTCTAAGATCTTTCGATTTTCAGAACCACAGAGAAATACAACATAGAGGCATTTATTTATTCTCTGTAGTTAGAGCAGTTTAACTTTCTAGTCCAAACACAGTATTTCTTGTCTGTATCTAANTCTTATTCCTTTTTGTTATAATACGCTAAAATGGAAAAGCATTATAATTTCACTGTGATGCTGTATTAGTATAGCATATAAAATGGTCCAGGCCTAAAAGGACGTCACAATGTTTGAGAGACATAGGGATAGTTCTTCAAATGCTGGTCTTAGAAGAGGTAACTTTTATTGTCTTTGTTAGGAATTGTCATATAAGAAGTCACGCTGTTGCAAAAAACATTGTTGACTTCACATAAAATTTAAAAAATATTTAGGACTGTAGAAGACCAATTTATTTTAGGTCTCAATGGCTCTGAAGATATTTCTCCATATTTTTGTAGTCTTTGCACACATCATTTACAGAAACTTTCCTAGTTGACAATAACTACCTGCAAAGAACTGGAAATCCCTTTGAATCTTTCTCCATTATTTTAAAAATATTCCACTTACTAATTTTTCCAGAGTTTCTCAGGATCAATTTGAAAGAAATAGGAATGCAGATAAACAGTTAAAAATCCCTACCTTTTCTATAACAAACTAGTCACTTCGCTTCTCTCAGCATTGGACAAAATACAGCCCCGGTTTCTCTTGTACTAATTTTGTACCACTTTTTTGCCATTTTACTTCACAGTTCATCCCACAGGAGCAAAATCACACTTGAGTCTTATGTCTGTACAGTGCAGCTTACTCCAGAACACATTTTAAGTAGGAGATGCATGCGTTTTTTTCCTCATTATAAGGATGAACTCACTAACATAATTCAAATAATGGATTTTTATTATTACTATGTATATGCTCTTAAATATTCCATGATAGTATTTAACAGAAAAATTCTGCTAGAGGGAGGGAGGGAAAATGTCTCCGGTTTTAGTTTTTATGATATGTATTTCACTGACTTGGCCACTGTGGAAATGAGTTCATCAAATAGGATTGAAACTGAAATCTCGACACCCAGATCAAGTAACTGGCAAAATTAACTGAATTTCATCTCTTCAAGCACCGGCACTCAGGCTCTTGGTGCTTTTTAAAGAGAAACACTTTATCAGAATGGTGATATATTTTTCTTCTACTCTTGGATTAAAATTGCTCTGTGACTCTAGATGAACTGCTATCCCATCGCTCTCTCCTCTTGCTTGCTTACTCCTCCATTTCTCCCTCTTGCAAAGCCTGTGTCTCTGCAGTCCAGCATCACTTAATATTGCTCAAAGAAGATTAGAAAAAGAAACATGAAAGGCAAAATACCTTACGCTGGAGAATTAGTATGTGTTCATTTAAAAGAAATTGGCAAAAACAAGGTTTCAGTATGAATGTCATCAAGTTCATTACAAAGGGAGGGGTGAAAACTTCCTGACTGTGCTCAGAGTCTTCTCCTGCTTTAAAACTAAAACTGCCAGTGGAGTGATGAGAAAAAAAGGTTGTCTGAAGCCAAGTATGATCACCTCTGTTGCATGAAAATCACGTTAATATCAGCAAGACATCCCCGCACCAGACAGAAAGAATGGGTCTGAAACCAACTGCGTGTGCAGGCAGAAATTGCTGCTGGAAAGACAGGCACTGAGCATACCATGCAGCACCACAACCTTGTGATCTAGGAGCTCAGTGACTCTTAAACTATCCAGACTTTTAGCTTCTAAAGTCATTACAGAAACAAAAATTGAACTGTTCCTTGGAGGAAGTCTCTAGCCTCCCTCTATGCTAAGTTAGTGCTAAGGAGTCCTGTCTCCAACATCTGCACTGAAGCACAACAGACGTTAAAAGTGTCTCCGTGATGAATAAGGTGACAGTTCAATATCTGTAGTGTTCATTCAGGTGGCATGGAATAGGAGCTCACATTCCTTTGAATCTCCCAGTAACAGAAAAAAATAAATATGGACTTTCCACAGGTCCTTAAAACAAGGCCCTAGACATTTGTCTTGAAGAACGGCATATACAGACTGTGTTTGGATGGATGGGAGTTTCTCATAGAAGTCTGTATGGATGCAAGATTGAAGACTTGCTCTTTCGTCATCGTATAAAAATGACAGAGGGTTAGTAACAGATGGTCCAAACACGTCAATTTTAAACCTTTAGACTAGGGGGATGCCTATCCCCTTGGCTGGTACTCATAATTTTGGATCCCAGATGGATCTTTCATGTAGAGGGAACACAATGTAGCTCTGCAATATAAGATTCTCTTTAAGGCAAGATAATGCCATGTCTTTGTTGGATCTGGGTTACAGTTTCTCTCTGCCTTTTGAGTATCTGCAGAATGGGATGTCTCATACAGGTTAAGGTGAGAATGCTTTTAAAAAATAGTGGCAAACACTTCAGATAGTGCAATTTAAATGTTAACATTTAGGGTCCTATAAAAGACACAAATAGCTAGAGACTTGAAAGAACTGAGTGAATGTGTGGTGGAGGAAACGATGCTTAAATGCTTCTCATCTCAGGAAGCACAGCTGGGGAAACTAGCTTCATCTTCTATATTTTTCAGTAAAAATGCAAGAAATTAATGACAGAATCATAGATTCATAGAATTGTCTAGGTTGGAAGGGACCTTTATGACCATTGAGTCCAACTGTCAACTTAACACTGACAGAACCATCACTAAACCATGCTGTTAAGCACCCCCATACCTGCCTTCTAAATACCTCCAGAGATCAGAATTCCATCACTTCCCTGGGAAAGGTGTTCCAATGTCTGACAAACCCTTTGGTGAATAAACTTTTCCTAATATGTTCCTTGGTGTAACTTAAGGCCATTTTCTCTTGCCCTATCACCTGTGGCTTGGGAGAAGAGACCAACTTCCACCATCTACAACTGCCTTTCAGGGAATTGTAGAGAGTGATAAGGTCTCCTTTTTTTCCGGCTAAACAAGCCCAGCTCCCTCAGCCACCTTCCATAAGGCTTGCTCTCCAGACCACTCACCAGCCTCATTGCCCTTCTCTGGACTCGCCCCAGAATCTCAATGTCTTTCTTGTAGTGTGGGTTCTAAAACTGAACACAGTACTGAAGGTGATGAGTACAGGGGGACTATCACTTCCCTAGTCCTGCTGGCCACACTGTTCTTGATACAAGCCAGCATGCTGGTGGCCTTTTGGTCACCTAGGCACATTGCTGGCTCATATTCACCTGGCTGTTGATCTGTGTTGCCAGGTCATTTTCCACCAGGCAACTTTCCAGCCACTCTTCCCCAGGCTTGTAGCACTGCACAGGGTTGTTGGAAAAAATCAAGAATCAATCAAATATGAATCTCTCCTAGTTGTAACAGCAAAGTGAATATTGCTTCAGATCCTAAATAAATAACAAGACATAAAAGACAAGTTTAAAAAAACCAAAGCACATGAAGTTGCTCATGAGAGAGGACTATCAAAAGAAAGGGATAACCACTGGGCACCATTCATTACAGAAAACTACTTATTCTACTTCTGAAATAATTCTGAATGAGAACTTAAATTTACTATTTCCTTATACGTCAACTTTCATGCTTGCCTGTTCTAAATTCTGAAGTCCCATGACAGAAAGAGAGCAAGATGATTTTTATATAAATTCTGATCTCTCATCACAAAAATGTCATTTGAAATAGAAATTAGCCTATTCCTCTGAACTTCTTTTGTTATAAAAAATCCTTTGCTTTTCCTCATTTTTCAGCTCTGGGGCTAGAACTGGAAGCTGGTTCTGTCAGGTCTTACTCTGCTATAATTTCCACCAACAAAGCACAATGTAGACACCTTGAAATTGCAGAAACAAAGCCACTCAGATGTGTGCTCTGCTCTCTACCACATCTTGAATGAGTAAACAGATCTGCAAATTTAATTCAGTACAAGCAGACCCTGATAGTATGGCATTTTGGTTTGTAAAAATCATGTAACATTTTAATGCTTGCTCTACTGTGATTTCTATGTGGTAATACCTAATGTTGCATGTGCAGAAGCATAAATCCATTACTACACAATCAAACGACTGAAAGCTTTCATACATCATGTTGCAAAACAGCAGCAGTCCAACTTAAAGGCCACCAAAAGTGTTTTACTCCCCACAGGTTTTCGATGTAACGAGTGAAATATGTCAGTATTCTTAACAAATCATGGAGTCACAGAAACAAAGTGTGGCTGAGGCTGGTCAGCATCTCTGGAGGTTGGTCTGTGACCTCTGTACAAGCAGGACCACCTGCAACAGGTTGCTCAGTGCCATGGCCAGGTTAGTTTCAGTATTTCCAAGGAGCGAGACCCCATAGCCTCCCTGGGCAAACTGTAAGTGTTTGATCACACTCACAGCAGGAAGTTTTGGTTTGGGGTTTTTTCCTACTGTTTAAATATAATTTTAGTTATTTGTAGCTACTGATTTAAAACTATTTAGAGAATATGTGTATTTTAATGGACTTTCTTATTAGCACTTATTTTCTCAAGCAAGTTTTCTATGTCCAGGAGAAGATTTAGTTCAAGCAGGGACACGATTTTTCATCCACACTTACGAAAGCATTTGAACATATTTGGTGATAACTGCTTAAATACTTTGTCAAATCACTTTGACAAAACTCTGGGGAAAATATAGCTGTAGCTTTTAATATCTCCATTAACTTCCTTGGTTTGCAAAGTTCTCCAGAAGAGACATAACTCTAGGCAATCAAGCATACTCTGAAATGTCTCTGCCACTTGCAAAGGAGTTTCCCAAGTCACAAGATAAGGATGTAACTGAGCATGTGAAAATAAAATGAAGTAAATATATAGTTGGGTTGCATAACAGAAGACTAAGAAAAAGTGGGATATCTCTCAGTGGAGTTTTCGACTTTGGTTTGTGGTGACAATTTAGCTTATTTCAAGTTCTGGGAAATTTCTAGAGGGCCTGGGTTTTGCAAGAAGCCCAATCCAAGTTTTCAGAGCCTTGTCTATATCCTTATTCATACAGATAGTGTTTACACAGCTTACTACTCTTTGATGATGATTGGTTGTAAACGGAAATAGGTTTGTATATGGTTATAACTGGTTGAAGATGAAAGTTGCACTTCCATTGTTCAATAACAATATACACTGAAATAAAGTATCGTAACACTTCCAGAATTTCTTTTTCAGCAAGTCACAACTTCTAATTTTGAAACTGGCTACACTCGTAATTAGTCAATGCCAATCTACTCACAGTTCTATTTATCATGCCTTATTCCATCATGCAATGATTGCCTTTACCTGTACCCTTTAGAGGTGAACAAGCTAACAGCACTGGGAAAACAGCCAACCCTTATCCCCATAGCATGCTATGATACTGTTTAGCTTGTATCATTTGACTGCCATTTCCTTCACAGAATGGGCAGCCAGATGATACTGCTTTATGCACACTTTTCCAATAAATCAAATGTTATACAGTCCTCATAAACCTACTGCCTTACATATGAGAAAGTAGGTATTAGAAGAAAGCAAGCTGTCAGACTTGTCCAATTCTTTTGCTTTCTACATCAAGTCAAGAAATATTTCCAGAGGAAAAACAGGATGCAGAATGCTTTGCAAAGGTAACGCATCCTTGGGCTTTCACTACTAATACAGTAAATAAACATTGCCAGTCACTCACTCTGATAGTTGCAGAAATCATGGCTCGGGGAAGAGCACATTGCCTCTCTCTTTGTTTCTGGCCAGGCTACAGCCTTGAACGAAGCAAAAATGAATTCCCAACAGTGCTGAGGCATGAATAGAGGTATTGTTCTCACAGGGGCCTGAATATCTCTGAATTATCAGAAAATTAGCTTGTGATTTTTTTTCTGCTTCCTCCTTAAAGTGTTTTGAAATGACTAATACATTACCAAAAAGCGGCTTCTTACATCTCATGCAGACTAATTCCCCAGGGCTCCCATTATGTCGGCAACCTAAAATGATCAGTTAACAGAGCACATTAGCAGCAGTGAGGGGGCGAATAAAGCACTGAGG
This sequence comes from Thinocorus orbignyianus, assembly GCA_013400375.1. Classification (NCBI taxonomy): domain Eukaryota; kingdom Metazoa; phylum Chordata; class Aves; order Ciconiiformes; family Thinocoridae; genus Thinocorus; species Thinocorus orbignyianus. The sequence continues at coordinate 291,686 of VXBW01001464.1, forward strand.
GAAGGGAAAGTAGTGTTCTATGGCTTGCCTCCCTCCTCTTTTAGTAGCATGTCAAACATAATTATGCTCCCGTCATCTGCACCTACAAGACAGGATTTTAGTTATGATATCTTGCCTGGCATGTAGCTGCTGTTGACAGGCCCCTGTGACCCTGTTCCAAGCAGTCTGACTCTACAGATGACAGGACCCTGGCCAAGATGCAAGAATTAACCTTCCTAGGCAGAAAAGGCTCTACCAAGGGAAGAAGATAAAATGCCAGAAAAAGGCAGGTGACCTTGTGGCCTGGTGGGTTCTTGGTAGCTGGTTGCAAGAGACTTGACTTTGTATGTTGCACGTGAACCACCTAGAAAACAGCTGCCACCCATGGGCATGCCTTGAGGCACCAGGTTTTACAGCGTTGTGTTACCTGCACCCCTCTACTCAGTCAAACTGCTCTGTGAAATGCACACATCCAGTGGTAAAATGCAAACATGAATTATGTAACTGAGGCAGGGTGGAAGAAAGATAGTAAATTAACAGAGAGAAGTTATTTTTCAAAGAAAATTGTCCATCTCCCTCCAGTCTTCCTCAGCTTTTAGGCAGAAAAAGAACTGAAAAATTCACCAAAAATTTAAAATGTTTTTGTGCCTTCTGGAAAAAATAAAAAATAGATTACTACACTGAAACAATGTCTATGTATTTCCCCATTGCCCTGTTACAGTTACTATTGTTTTTATAATTAAGCAAAAAAGCAAAATATTCATTCAGATGCGATAGAGACCTCCAATGCCTTAAGAAAATAGGAATATTTGATTTGGGGGTTGGAGAGCAAATTTGACTCTAAGCAAGAATTGCTCTGGGTTTAAAGGGACTGAAATTTTGCAAGTCATGCACCTAAGCATGGAAAAATCTTGCTTTTAAAATTCCCTGATGTTTACCTTTCATTTGTAGATGGCAAATGCATTTAAAAAAAAAAGAAGCTGGCAGTACAGCAATACAAATTTTATTCACTCACTTTACAAACCTGTCTTCTAGCATTTGAGGTCTCTAAGAATCAATGACAATGAAGAGCTGCATTTCAGATGACACACTTGAAACTGTGTTCAATGATCGGCCAGCTTACAGCACACTTTAGACTGAGGAAAAGCAAAGTCCTGCAGGAATGCCTCAGACCTAGAATTACCCATAAGGTCATGACAACACACCCGACAGAATGCTTGTATGAGAGCTACACTCAAAATTCTTACAGCTCAGCTCAGGTCAGCATGCAAGAGACTAAGGAGCAGCTAGCACATCAGATAAGTGAAAGTTCATTCTGGATGAGATCAGAAGCACATTCTGAGCTAATGTTTCAAGTTCATCAGAATTAGATAGCTCTCCCTGCAGAAGCTATTGACACTAATTCCTGGCAGTTAGGCAACCACATAAAGCAGTGGGTTTGATTTTCTTTGGCAGGTGCATTATGCAAGAGTATAAAATACCAAAAATAAATATTACAGAGAGGCACTTGATGGCACAGCATGAGTTGGAAAAGCCCACAAGAACTCCCAAGAGTCAAGTCATGAGCTGACTGTGCAGGTGATCCCAAAGAAGCCACAATAAAATCCTTATGCACTGCTACCCTTTGTTCTTTGCAAGACATGTTATACAGGAAAATAACTCAAGCATGGCTGAGAATTTGTCAACTAAGAATGAGTGAGTTTACCTTGCATATTGTTCTGTTTCTAAGATCAAACTTAATATGTTACTCAAAAGATTTGAAACGTAAGAATTCCAACCCTCCTTTAATAGACATTTAAAGAGCATTTTAACATGCAAATATTGCAATTCTAAAGGTAATTTAGTTTAATTCAATCCACATATTACTGTAATTGCAAGGCTAAGTATCACATTGCAATCCAAAGGAAGAAAATATTTCTGTGGTCATTTTGAAATACTAGAGGGTCTTTGACAATGGGAACCTGATACCCTTAGCATTCTCATAAGAAAAATAATAAATATTAATACAATTAGAGCACTCAGGGAGACTGATTAACGTACTCATTACAGATTAAGTAGTGAAACAAACACAACTGTATTAGAAACCGTATGTGAAGGACAAAGACTCGTTAGAAGTCTCTACGGTGTGTCTTTGAAATTACCCTGTATAGAAGCATGGAAAACCTGAAAGACAGGAAAACACATGAGGTGGTTCTTGGAAAGCAGAGGACAGAGATTCCAGTCACCTAAAGGAAACTGGAAACTACAGAAATAAAGCAGAAGTCAAAAGAGGACAGGGTTAGGAGGGTGCTTAAAATTACAAAGGACATCAAAGTGGTCTAGTGTGATCACCACGAAAAATTATAATAGTTGGAAGACATTGATGAATGACATCAAAAAGTCTTTGTTTACAGACAAAACTACTCTTCATTACAGACAGCTATGTTTGCCTTCTTTCACACTGGCTACATAATTAAGCAAATACAGGCTCTTTGAGAAACAGCCACCTAGTGATCCATAGAAATCTCTGTCTAATAAAACTGACCATGGAATAAGTTCTTATAGGGCACTAAAGGCTGGTGGACTACAAACACAGAGGGATTATTTGATAAACGAAGTGCATATGTGTTCATGCATCTTATTTTCAGATTGGAACACTTACTGTGGTTCTAACAGTCTTGACTATAACCCACACTGGCCTCGGAGAGGCATCAGTGTCTTCTGGTAATTTTCCATCTTCTTTCCACAACCTGGTGCATCCAAGAGTCTTAAATATACTTGATAAGTACTCAGACATCAGTCCCTAGTGCCAGAGCCCCTCTTTCTTAGAATCTTATCTATTTCAGCCAACCTGCATGTGAAGACTAAACAGAAAATCCCAAAATGAGTTGTGCAGATTGTCTGACCTCTCAGACCTGTGGTTGCCCTTTGATATGAATGTAATAAAGAATACATTTGGCAATGATGTTCTTGCAAGTCATGGATCAAACAAGAGCCTCACCACATGGATAAGACAAGAAACAGGTTCAAAGAGGATGGTAAATAGTTCTAGGAAAAGAAAGATTCTCCACAAGGATGCTAACCACTTTACTGTGGTATTTTGCCATGGAGTTTATTATACCACATAGTATTTTTATTATTGAAGTACTTTCCTAACCTTCAGTAAGTTTTTCATTGAACATCACAACGTAAATGCTTAACATCCAGCTGGTTTGACAGATGTCCAATTGCCTTTTAGTAAGTATATAAAGCAGTGTAAATTTCCATGTATAAGCAGCATCCTTAAGCTGAGTTCTCCATGCTCAGAATAGAATTTCATAAGAGTGTGAGACAGTAAAAAAGGCTCCTTAAAGTTGGAATGGCCACAAGTAATCCACTGGATACAAGGTTACATTGGGTTTTAGAATAAAGTCTTTGCTTTTTCAGAGGTACACCAGATCACTTAAGCACAGTGACATACCTTAGCTTCCATTTATTACCCATATACACATTAGAAGTTTAATACAAACTAATAGAGATTAAAAATTTGATGTAAACATTGCAGATATTCAATAATCACAGGCCAAGAGTATCTGTTACCAGAAAAAAATAATGCTCTTGAACTTGTGTAATAACAGCTCTGCATCTACCTTCTCTTTTTTCCTCAAGTACAACATCAGTAAAAGACCAGTTCTGTTACTAAGAGAAAAGGAAGAGAAAATGGGAGGACAGTGGAAAGATTCACTGAATGTAAGGCCTTCAAACCAGAGATCAGTGAAGAAATATTAATAAGGTTGAAAACCCTTGATAGCTTTGATCCAGGCCATAAAGTTGAAAATATTTTTTCTTTTAAAATATGAATTCTACCATAAGAAAACAAGGAAAAATTAAGAACAAATCAATAAATCAAACATTTTGATTGATCAAATAGACAGTGTAGGACACCGGCTAGAGTTACAGACTTCTTCCAAAAGCAATGCAATCAATATAACAAAGTCATGTATTTCTTTGAAATAGAATTTCTCTAATAAGAGTAAATATAACAGTAAATCCTTTAACTTATTGTCTATCAGTTCAAGGGGTTTTTTGTTCTCTGAAAATAAACAACTGTTATGTGACACCGTTAATCAAAGTGAGATATGTATGTTCAAAGCAAACTTTCTCCTATAGTTTTAACTGTTCACCTTAAAATAACAGTATGCTGAAACAACAACATTCATTTTTTTCTGATCTCAACATTCTTAACTTATTATCTTAATGATTTTAAAGTGCTGTTAGCATTAACAGCAGTATGTATCCTAAACGAAGTCATTTACAAGCTTCATGGCTTATGTCATAGATCCAGAAAAAGCATTTAACCTAGGATAAACTAGCCAGTCCCTTGCTCAAAAGGAAATGTAGGATGAATAATGACTTTTTATACATACCTGTAAAATTTATTTGATGATAACTTCCAGCACGCTTAGACAATTCATAATGGTTGTTCTCTAGAGACTGACTCAGCTAAAGTTACTGAAGACTAGGGCTATACATTACCACATTTCTTTACTATGCTTTAAGGAGCTATTGGTATGCAAACTGCATCCCAGCACTTTGATACTCCCAGCAGAGGAGTATCTCTCTCTTTCCTAAAAGCAGTAGAAAGTAACTTGTTAGAGGAACAAATCTTCATTGGTTTGCTTGCGTAGCTGTGGAAAGAACAAATTTGAGGAAATGTGAGCTGATAATAAAGTCATACTTCATACATCAGCTGTTTTCATTTGATTTCCTTCATTGGTTCAGACTCACAACTGCTTGCTGGAACTGTCTTGATCTTATTTTTTGTCTTGCAATACATACTCTATAAGTCTGTAAAATGTGAATGCCCTGAGGCACCTTTTCCCAGAACGTTAATTTTTTAACTGTCTAATGGATACCCTTTCTTAACCTGTGTGGCCATCACTGATGCATACCAGTTAACCAGCATTCAATTCACAATGGATGGCATTACCACTCTAAATGTCACAAAATTTTCCAACACAGCAAATTTTGTTACAAACCTGACAGCTTATTACTTTTCCTAGGTTTAAAAGGAGTACCTTTTTTTTTACAGCTTAGTGCTCTCTTGCTTTCCTTTGTTATCTACGTATTTCTGACAACATCGAACGGGCCAGTCACTCACCAACTCATTGAATTAGATAGATTTTATGATATAAAAAAATAACTTTCAAGCCTTATAATATCTAGATCTCTCAAGTTTCTGAATGGAGACAAGTGAGGGCCAAGAACATAGTAAGGAAGTTAAAAAAAAAAAGACGAAAATTCCATACTTGAGTTTGTAATGTCTCAGCTTCCTAGCACAACTTTTGCTGAATATATTTTGCTTCATATCATATATTTTACTATTTTTATTTTGCTATGAAAGAGAAAAATACAATAAATTGCCATGAGAAATCAAACCTCCATGTAAAAATAAGCTCTTTATGACGTAATAACCATGATGGGATGCACCCATGAGTGCTGAGGGAACTGGCAGATGCTATTGCTGGGCTGCTGTCCATCATATTTGTTAGGTCATGGAGACTGGAGAAAGGCAATATCACTCTGGTTTACAAAAAGGGCAAGAAGGAGGACCCAGGGAACTACAGACCAATTAGTCTCACCTTCGACCCTGGAAGGGTAATGGAGTGACTCTTTTTAGCTGTCATCTCCAAACATCTAAAAGAACAGGAAATCATTTGAAGTGGCCAACCTATATTTACCAAAGGTAAATCATGCTTGACTAATCTGACAGTCTTTTATGATATCATAACCAGATGGCTGGATGAGGGGAGAGCA
>VXBW01001464.1:298185-324218 GCA_013400375.1 Thinocorus orbignyianus
GATTTGAAAAAAAAAAAAAAATCAATTCTAGGCCCTATTCTGGGAAGATTTGAGAATCTAGCTTCCCTTTAAGCAAAAATTTATTGATCTTTAAACATAAGAAATGAATAAATGACATCTAAGTCTTGAATTATACAGTACTGATGACATCCTATGCACCAGATTGGTCCACCATTATTTTTCAATAACAATTATTAGAGGTGAATTCAGTACTTTCTTTTTTCCTTTGCTGTTCACTGCCAGTTTAACAGCACTCCGAGTCACAGAGTACTCTTCACCTGTTTCTCTTATTTGAAATTATTCAATGCTGATAAAAGTGCAGGATTGGTGACCTTGATATCTTACTTCTGTGTCTGTTGAGTGTCTCAATAAGTTTTCAATTATCACAGTAGTTTACTACAAGAGTCCATTATATATATATGAGAATATCTATACTCTCTAGGTGAATATTTTTTGTTAGAATAAGACAGACACTGGTAAATAAAAAAAAATAAAAATAAATTAAACTAGGCCAAAATGCTATGAAATATCCAAGAGTTCTGCTGGTACATAGATTTTTCTGCCAGATCTCTGTATGACCAACAAAGTCAGATGATGAATCATTATACTCTTCGGTATTAGCAACAGTGTAGCACTTCCTATGGCATCAGAAAAGCCTGTCCCTTTTTGTTCAAATGTGAATATGTGAGGAAAAATACCAACAAAAAAAAACAACACCAAAANACCATTTTCAAAAGTCAGGTATGTCTGATAGTTACGAAAATATTTATCTTTTGTCCAGATTTGAAAAAAAAAAAAANGATGATGAATCATTATACTCTTCGGTATTAGCAACAGTGTAGCACTTCCTATGGCATCAGAAAAGCCTGTCCCTTTTTGTTCAAATGTGAATATGTGAGGAAAAATACCAACAAAAAAAAACAACACCAAAACCCCCAAACATCTGCTCATATGCATTCAAAAGACAAACAGATATAAATTATTCTGATTAACCTATTATATAAATGTGATAAATTGTTTACTCATCTCAGATTTCCTTGCTAAGATAATAAGATTCCATTTCTTATTCTACATCCAGACTTGCTGAAATATAAGAATTTCACAGTTTTACATGAAACAATGTTGATTCATTGTAATTGAAGACATTCCTTCTTCTATAGCTGATTCAGTACTTCAGTTTTGAGTTAAACTAGTTAAACTATTTGTGCTATATATCTAGTGTGCTATACGAAACCTGTATAAACCTACATTTCTGTGGATTGCCATCAATTAACAGAAATATCTCACCAGAATCTATCAATTTGTTGCAAGTGAGAAGACAGAATGAAGAGAAAGATTCTGAGCTCACCTCAACTGACCATGAGTATTTTACACGTGTCATGTGAGAAGATGACTTAGCCTTTATGACTGTGAATAACGAGAGGAAAACCTTTTAACTAACTAGGTATTTAACAATGAGTCTGAGTATCTCTTGCTAGAGTAAGCCATGTGAGCAAGAATTTAGCACTGTGGGGGAATTTAGAGCATGGGTGCTGAGACTTACAACCACAGTCTCACATGACCAGTTTGGTAAAGCCATGTCTCCCCTAATCACCCATTGTTGAGATGTGTACCTTATTAGGGAGACACTGTATGGAAATTATCACCAAAATCTTAAAAGGAACATTAATTTAACATATGAAGAAATATCTCAACCAGTACTGTGTAACTTTCTTTGTCCACTATGGCATATAGTCACATGTTAGAGACAGAATGTCAAAAATAAGTTTATGTAGCCTGGCTTTGGTTGATTTAAGACAGCTCCTAAATATTATTTAAACAGCACTTCATATTTAATAAGAAACACATTCTACTTCCTTAGGACACAAAAAATAAATAAAAAAGAAAAGGTCTTAAGTAGAACAGCAGAATCTCTCCTTTTTACCTATGCTAAACAGAGAGTTGAAAATAGCTAGAGCTGAAAGGGAAAAAACTGAAGAGTATTTTAACAGTGAAGTAAAACCACAAGTAATGACTTTGGGAGACAGGAGGTAGGTGGACAAGCAAAGCATTGCAGTTTTAAATATATGATATTTGGCTTCACCTCCCAAGTAAGAGGGCTGGCAGTGATTCAAAAAGGTTGGTCTGGCATGCTTGTGCCTCTGAGAGGGACCACACTGCCTGATGGAAATAACCACAAAAGCCGCAGTGAGAGTACAGCCTTCCAAATGTAACAAGAAAGAAACCAGACTGGCAATTAGACCATGCCAACATTTGGCCTTGGTGAAAAGGAGGCAGACATCTGAAATTGCTCATCTGTCCACAGGAGAGACAGGTCCAGTGACCAGCAGATGGGACGAAGTAAAATAACCATCAAGTAACAGAGGGAAGAATTTTGAGCATGGATGACCTCCTTCCCTAACACCAACATAACAAACATGACGGGAGGTTTACACATAGTTCTACATCTTGAAAATAATATTTTCATAGTGTTCATTGAAACCTAAGACAGCTGTGTGAAACATCTTTGCATGTGAAACAGAAGGTAGAGTATGTATTTTTATGTCTATTTAGTCTGTATCCTGGAAGATATTTGGCCATACATGGAATCCTCTTTTCATCTCAGTGGTTGCCAGACAACTCATATTTTAAGCATTTTCCCTTGTGCCATGTGATAAACTGTGCTGTAGGCCAGATTTCTTTGTTGCAGATATCTCTGGAGCCTACAAGCACTGTGGCTTCCACAAACATCTGTCTTAAAATACCACTTTTCCCATTTCAGTGTGAATTTTCTGTTTCTTCTTTGGGTTGCTGATTTGGTCCAATAGTTTAAGAAAAGAAAACTACCAACTCTTGGTAAAATAAGTGGTTAAGAAAGACCATGAGCTTTTATATCTTTGTTAGAAATGGAAAATTTATCCAAACTTTACTGGTTATCTTTTGCAAATTTTCAGTATCAAAGTACATGGGAATGTCAATTTTTTGGGTAGCTCAGAAATCGGATTGCTGTATTAGCAGATTAGAGTTTAAATGACAAAGTAATTGTTTCTAGTCTCCATGTTTCATAAGATGGTGCAAAAATAGGTCATATATAGCACATTCTTATCAAGCCTACAGCAAAACACATTACTGCGAGCAGGATGACACCTCCCTTTAATTCAGTCACATCATTTTTCTGGAACATCTTTGTAGAAAAAAAATGAACTATGGGCTAGATAAGTGGGCAATGAGGTGAGTAGAAAACTACTAAATTTTTAGACTCTAAAGAGCACCATTTTTAGACTCAATCAGCACCACAAAGTCCAGCTAGAGTCTGGAGCACACAGTGCAGTACTCCGGGGGTGAATTCTTGGGACAGCAGTATTTAATATCTTCCTGAATGACCTAAATGGTGGATCAGAGTGCACTCTCAGCAATTTCGCAGCTAATACAAAACTGGTAGAGATGGTTGATACATCAGACAGATTTGCTGCTATCCACAGAGACTTTGAAAGACTGAAGTGATCAGCCAACAGGATCCAACAGAAGTCCAACAAACAAGAAGTGTCAAGCGCTTCTCCCAGGGAAGAATAAACCCATGCACCAGCATAGGTTGCAGGTTGGCTGGAGAGCACCTTGACAGAAGAGTGTTCTGGAGATCCAAGCTTACCATGAACCAGCAAAGCACCCCTGTGACAAAGAATATCAACAGCCTCCTGGGCAGCATTAGGCAGAGTGCTGCCAGAAGGTTGACAGAGGTGATCCTTCCTTACCATGCAGCACTGGCAAGATCTGGCTGCTGGGTCTGTCACTGGGCTCCCCAGTACAGAAGAGGCATGGACATACTTGACAGCACCACTGGACAAAGGGTCATGAAGATGACAAAGGGCTTGAAACATCTGTCATAAAATGAGGGGGTGATAGTGTTTGGCCTCGAGAAGAGCAGGCTCAGAAGGACTTTATCAGTGTTTATTAATATCATATAGGGTGGGGGGAAGTGGTGTAAAGAAGACAGAGGCATACTCTTCTCAGTAGTGCCCAGCTGCAGGACAGGGGGCATGGGCACTGGAATAAATACTGGAAATTCAATTTAAACTTAAGGTAAAAAAACCCAATGTTTCTACTTTGAGTGTGAAGAGGAAGACTAAAAGCTGTACAGTTTATTTACTTCTGCCCTATAGAGATAGCATTTATATGCATATTTGCAAACCGTACTTTACTAGGCATTTTTTTTTTTTTTAATGTGGTATCTTCATTTCTAAACCTGCACCTTAAATTATGTATACCAAGAGGTTTTTCCACTTCATCCTTCACAGTGTCATGTTTTTCATCCCCTATCCCATTCTTTTCTTTAAAGATGGATCTTTAGTTGGTTTTAAAAGTTGAACAGCAACTAGAATACACATTTTTCTGCTAAAGTTTTTCCAACTTCACCGATGTATTTGAGGGAACTACCTAAGATGCCTTGAAGAAATTTGATTTTCAGGTAGTAAATCCAGACTCCTCGAGAAGAAAACTAAGCGTAATCCTAAACACAAAAAACATTGTCTTAAAGTTGAGCAACCAAAACTTGAATAACCTAGTCAGGCACTAGTCACCTCTGAAACCACCAATGAAATCACTCTTCCCTCTTGCAACAATTATTGACTGGTAAAATCTGATTTCTTCTTCATTGTCCAGCTTGTCATAGGTGGCAATTTGATGAACATACATGTACAGAATGCCTTCAGAAGCTTTGTTTCCTTTGGCTGGAAGGTCCACGTTCATCACTGTAAAACTTTTTGGAGAGATCAAATTCAAGACCAAAAGGAAACTGGAGCTGTGAGGTCATCAGACTGGGCCTCACCATCTTATTAAACCATTCCTTGATATAAGCACACAAATTTTTTCCTTTTTAAAATTGGCATAGAAAGTGGATGTCAGTTTGAAATTTTGATCTAATCACATAAATCATCATTTAATTTCAAAGGAGTGGCAAGAAAATTTATTTTAGTTAGAGAATTCCAAGATGCCTACAAGCTGGAAAAGCTATGTATAATTTGTGATCCACCATCAGTTTTAGAATCAGTGCCAGGATTTCCTGAAGCGGTAGAAAAGGAGGCCATAAGAGTGCTCTGATGATCAATTACTACATATATGTACAACAGTGTTCCCTTTTCAGAGAGGGGTAAATTCAAAACCAAGAATGGATCTGCAGAACAAAACCTGACTCACTTTGGGTAAAGACAAAACCCCATGATGTATTGTAAGCTAGGGAATGTGAATGTCAAAATAGGGAAAATATATGCCTTTTTGAGCTTTAGCACATAAATAGGAAACTCAAAGTATGTGCTGCTTCTACTAAAATGTATTCAATACCTAACTTTCATACTAAACTTGTGTGCTGTTGTTTATCTCACCTGACTAATCCTGTTAGTCATAGGTTTGTTCATTTACCTTAATGACTGTTGGAGCTGTGCAAAACACAAAAATAATTTGACAATGTTATTTTCCAGGAAAAATGTGATACTATTTCTGACAAAATTTGTCAATATACTTTTTTTCCCATGTTTTAGCAGAAGTACTTAACATACAGAAGGGATAATCTTTTTTAGTTAGCTAAAGTTTTTGAAGTCCATTTAAGTTAGCTACAGCCACTCCAATCACATGATCCACCAGAAGTTGACACATATTGTCACAGACCTATTTCTACATAGGTTTCAGGTATTGATGATCAAAGCTTTCATCCATGGCCTGTTTAGTTTATTGTTTTTAAAGTAAATTTAAATCAGCGATCCACATTTCAAATACTTTTGCCCTGTCATTATATACAGGCAGTTCTGGATTTCTAGTTTGAGCAAATCCCCTTCATCATGTTAAACCAGAGCTCTACTTTGCCTTTTTTGTTTGCTTTATCAGTAACATGACTCTCTTGCACAGCTGTAAGCAATGAGGGTTTTCCTCACTCTGTCCTAATCAGGCTTTAAATAGCAGATGCAAAAGGCTTACCAGATGGTATTTCATGTTGTCTTTTTTAACTTGGAGATAAACTTGCAGAGATGTTAAAGTAGCATGAGACAGATTGCACACAAAGAATATGAAACAGCACCCCTTAGTGTCCAGTTGGATCAGTTGCACCAAAACGATAAAAAAATCTACATTAAAATATGATTAGATATGAATTTATCAAAGCCTCTGAAAACAGACTTCCTTTAAAATCAATAGAAACAATAGTAGGAAAGCCCAACCTGCTCGACCTACTTGAGAATACTGCAGTTGTCTATAATATGTTAAGAAAATAATTTGAATATATAAAGGCCGGTAGTATCAAAATGTAAAAGGTTCTTAAAGAAGACGCAAAATGTTGAAGGCTCTTTTCTTACAATTTAGGTTAACATCAAAGAAAACTCCTCTCAGAGAAGCTCCATCTGTTTTTGGACTACTCCCCAAAGGATGGTAGAAAGATAAATCTTAGCATTGTGGACATCTGTTTTAAGTACGTTCCTAACTGCGATGCTCAGTTAGAAGAAGACTTTATTTTCTGTGAACTGTATTCTGAAAGTGTGAATAAAACCAGATTCTTCCATCCTCAGCAAGAATATCAGCATATGATACCTACGCTTTTGAAGATTAAGATTTAGATATTTTCAGGCTATTTTATGTTAGGAAAAAGAATTTAATTAGTTAGTGAGAACAAGAGGCCACAAAGTGTTAAAAATAAGTTTACAAACATGAAAAAGAACATTTTCAAGGACCTTTTCTGGATTCGTCTTATTTTGTGGTGACAAGCAAGGTCAATTTTTTAAACAGGATCTTTTAATAAATGTAGGCTGCAAACCTAAAGCATAGAAAATTCCAGTCAAATGCTTTTTTTTTTGAGAATAAGAGAAGTGTGTCAGAATCAGTGCAGTAATACTAGGCCCAAAAAACCATATAAATGCAGGAATAACTTGCACAAAACAGATTTTATGAGGACAATTTCTACTTGATTTTTCTATGGCCAAAACTGAGCAACATCCTACATAGAAGTTTGTTGTCTACCTGCTGGTACATGTTCCCTTCCCATGGGCTCCCGCACAATATGTCTCTGAGGCCACTGGGCCCCAAACCTCTTAGCATATACATTCTGAATAGAGCACTTAAGATATGCAAACCATATGCTAACAATGACTTAGATCTTAAAAATAAAACACTCAAAACTTACTTTGGCATCTGTAGGCCACTGAAGATAAAAATTATGCAGTAGGGAATGGAAACAGAACTAGGAAGAAAGGAAGGGACATGCATAGGTATTGCATAGCCTGAAAAAGTTCTCACTTTTCTGTAATGCCACTTGGATTGTTTTCCAGACTGAAAAGCAGCAAGAGGTTGCAACCCAAGCATGACAGTAGCCCACAGACGCACATGGAAGTGTCTGTCTCTTTGTACAAACTAAACAGAACATATTGGTTAGGAAGAGCAGCAAAGGAACTAGAAGCACACATCAGTGTGGAAATATATCATCCCATTAAACACTTTCCCAGAATCCATACAATTATGTTAAGAAGGAGGCATGCTGTTATTGTTATGAGGACATGATTTCACAAGTTTCCAATTCTAAGAGCTGACCTTTGCTCTTCCGTAACTGTCAGATAAAATGCATACAGAAAACCACCAGATAATAATAGGCAAGCTCAGAAACATTCCATCTTGGCTGACACTTCTGGGATTTGTTTTGGTATGGTTTTTTTCATACAAAAGACCACATTAAATTTTCTCAGAAGTACCAAATTGAGACCAGGGCTAAATCACATTCTTTTACTACATCTAGAATCTCCCTCTTACTGTTTGGCACCATCACCTGTGACATTTGAAAAACAGATTTTTTCTTAACACCAGCTATCACAATACAATGTTCTGCAATGTGCATTGCCTTCAGAAGGGACTGCAATGCTGACTTGCAGCAGTATATAGATAAGTCAGTCTCAGTACCCCTCAGAACATAGTTGATGGGATTGCTAAACTATTGAACTAACACTTTGTGTCATAAGTCAAGTATTTATTGTAAAAATTATACTGACTAGGGGGTTTTCCTAAGAATTTTGGCCTGTTTCAGAAGAAAAAGAAATAAAGAAATACATAGACAAATTACATAAAAGCTTCTCAGTTCTGAGAATAAAAGGGGACAAATTTAATCTGTCGTATTTCTGGAATCTACGTGGTATGTGTGACGCTTCATTTCCATCCCTATTCTTTAAGTCTTGAAAGGTAAGCTCTAACAAATATATCAAAAATATTGCACTGTTATAGAAATAAACTTTTGTTTACTTCTTTCAGAATTTATTCTCAACCAATAAAAATATTAAATGAAGGAGGTAACTACCTAAATTACAAAAATTAAGAAACAAGAGCATTTTATTCCATGAGCTGCATTATTTTTTCCTGACCTATTAAAAACCCAGATCATTTACTCTCAAACTCAAAAGGAGATGCTTCAAAAGACATACTCAAGAAGTGGGTGCATGGTAGCTCTGCTTTAAAAGTACTGCAATACTGCACTTAGCTATTTATTTTTTCATCCTAAACAGTGCTAATGTTTTAACTGGTCTCTAGACAGAATAAAGAGGCCTCTTTTAAAACGTATCATGACAGCTATTATTCAGCCTCGGACAGGTACATACTATGATCAGCTCTGAATCCAATCTAAACTGCAAATTCAGAGAATTATCTCAATCTTTCAATCAGACATGCAAACTAGCCTTGTTGTCCCAGAATCTTCAAGCAGAATGATATGGCTGTGCCGCCTGCAGATTGTGTTGCACCTCCAGCTATTACAAAGAAAAAAAAGTGGTTCCTCCAGAAAATTTTCTTATTTCTGAACTCTTGGTTAAAAGTTGAAAATCAGAGGACAAGATTACAATATGAAAAACATGTAGAATTATTTTTTCTATTTCAAGAGAACAGAAAATCCTTTTCCCAGGTTTAAAAAATCATTTAATGAGAATCAAAGACAGCACTTGTTGGCAACAAAGTTCACAAACTTTACTAATGCTATACTTTGCCAAATGCGTTTTGACATGTTGATCCTCCCCCCTTACTTGACAAACTATGAGATAAACAGCAAATGTCCTAAATCATCACATTAAACCTTTTCAATTTTATTTATTTAGTTCCTTAAACATGAATTTATTTTGAATTGGTGTAAAAAAATGAGAGAAAATATGATGGAAGCTGTGATACCAAATCACTGAAAGCACATGCCCACTTTTTCCACGAATGCTAATGAGAGAGGAACTCAGGTTACAGCTGAAAGTTAAAGGTCCTCAAGCAATAGTCACAACTTGTATCAGTACACTATGTCTTTCAAAGATGGATATATGAAGTTATACCTGTAAACCTGTATCATGGACCATCTAGTATTGTGATCAAATTTTCAGAAGTGCTTGTTACACTGTGTCCTCCACAGTCTTCACTTTGGTCTTGTGTTGGGTTTTTTTTAATCTTTCATGAACCAATCTTTCAGGCTATTTGTTATATTTCCATTTGAAAATATAAATAATTCTGGATGTGATTTTCTGCCTTGCAGTTCAGTCCAGTAGCATCCTAATACAAGGCTGCTCAACATACCTTACTCATTGACACTTCATTAGCTAAATGACTTATATGCTAGATATAAAGATTTATAGATGAAGTATGCTGACATCTGCACATCTTTTCTGCACCTGAAAATATACAGGGCATGAAATTTGGCAAGCTGGAATCCTCAGAGTAATCTATAATCCTGTTTAATTCACTTTTTAAAACTCTATGAAATACAGTGTGACAGTAATTTTGAAAGCTACATTTACAAGTATTTCCAGAGATTGATATCTGGTCAGTACTGTCATAATGAACAAAAGATGCTACAGAATTTTCAAATTTCAAACGTTCATTTCAAATGTTTGTTTTTCAACGTCAGGGAATAATAGGAAACCAGTATTTTATACATAGCCTGAAATTGGAAGTACAGCTGAAGACAAAGAATGGTGATGAAAGAATGACGAGAATTGAACTAGGTAATACAAGCCTGTCCTGATCACATATAGACTGCAGACTGTCTGTTAGTATGCATATAATCCTGGGCAGAAAATTAATGTTCAGTGCTTATCTTAACAGACAGAACATATACCATTGAATTTGACAGTTTGAGGCTTTGTGGTCCTCCTGGTAAGGCTTTAAAATGTGAAACTTAGATTTAGTGTAAAACTTTGGGGGTTTTATGTACTTTGAAACAGCTTTCTCACTTTTCAGCCAGTTCTACCGAAAAACCTTCAGTGGGAAATCCTTATTGAGTCTTCCAGTAGGAACATTTTACCCAGACCAATGTAAGTGTCAAGTTCTAGGTAATAATTTCGCATTTTCTTTCTTTCAGGAAATTCAGTTTCTCAATCTTGTAGACTTTACACTATCCTGTCTCCCTCTCCAGTGCCTGCAAGTTCTGGCAACTAAATGAAAAATGCTTATTTCATAAGAACTAAATTCACAATTAAACAAACAAACAAGCAGACAAATTTCTGCATACAAATAATATTCAGTTACAATGGTATTTCTAAAAGATATGGACAACTGAGCATGTGTAAATCCTAGAGTTGCATTAAAGACAGTAAAAAGTAATAGAAGTGTAAATTTGTTTTTCCATGGGAAAAGCAGTGTCATGCTCTAACTAAAATTACAGGGCTTTAACAAAAGCTTACTACAGTTAGCTTGCAGAATCTTATTCATGGCAGGTTTTGCATCAAGCTAAAAGTAAGTATCCTCTTCTAATCCTCAGATTATTTCCAAGGCACTTTCCAGATGGAAGTTTTCATTGAAGTAGTTATATGGATAAAATATTTATCCTGATGGAATTTTGCTCTGTTGAAACACAGACATTACATTGGAGTATAACTGTTAGAAAGGTTTTTTTTTTTTTACCAGTAATACGTAAAATCATTATCTACATACAATGCAAGTTGTAAGAACAATAATTTATTATTGAACCTCTCTTAAGTACCATAATTCATCTAATCACAGAGAAGATAAGAAGTAATTTGAATACTAAAATTGTTTGATGATGATCTACTTTTTACCAGAACTATGACACAAATCAAAAATGTGACTATATTGTATACATTTATCTTGCACTATGCAAATCCTGCTGTCCCTTGATTGCAAAAATGGGATCAGCTTTTAAGTCACTGAAGAAACATTTTCTAATACTATGTTATCATTCCCAAAAGAAACAAATATTTTATAAAGAATGAGAGATCACTAGGTGTGCAAGGAGTTCTGTTTTGCAAAAAGTCAAGATTATAGCACATAAAGAGCAGGAGGGTATTCCAGGGCCTAAAATAAATGTTGAAATACAGATGATAAGAGTCAAAGAAAGGATCATAAAGACATGACAATAGTATGGAGATGTTATATATGGAGTTCAAAGTCTCAAAGATATGCTGAATGATAATTTGTGCTGAAAGTAAACAACTACACTAAAACAAATGAAAAAATTAATAATTCGTGATTACCCATGCTACTTTAAACTTAGATCTGTGTCGTGTCACTTAGCTACATCACTTTCTAACATGTGTGCTTTTCTTCACAGCTGCTCTTACATATCATGACCAAAATACCAGTGTTCATCCCAGATACTTAACGTGCACTTTAACTGTTTTTCACTCTTTTACCAGGGGTACCATATTCTGCTTAACCGGTGTTATGAGACCCTCTAACGGAGGACCTTGTGACCTGCAGCAGTACAGCTAAGAATTTGCCAGAGCACAAATTCTTTTTGTTTTCAAAACAACTATAAATTTAGTACTGTAGATGGTGGTTTTGTTATCTTTTATGAAATCTGCTGTATAAATAAAATCTGGGCAATATTTGCAGAAGCAGCTAAAGCACTTACAGCAACCAACCATCTGATTCTCATATTCTTGTCAGCAATTTCATGTAAATTTTAGCAGGAATAAACATCTCAAGTTGAATGCAAGTGCTTAATAAATAGATGACACAAAATCCATTCCCTAAGTCTTGTCATAATGAGATCTGTTTAGAGACAGGATGATGGTGCCAAATTTGTATCTGGAGTCAAGCTTCCTTTAAGACCAGCAAACAAATACTATGTATTGTGTGTCTCAGCTTATGGGATCCTTCAGCATTTTGGAGTGGTGGTGTAAATGGGGTTGAGAGGGCTACCATGCGCATGCCTCAAATGGCTAAGAAGTGACTGGTGTGTTCTTTTCACAGTTCTTGCAAAAACACATCAGTCCTTTTTGCAATATATGTAGAAAATTATTCTTAAAATGTATTCCTCGTTGAGTCTTTTCCATATCCTGTCAAAGTATTGTTTGCCAATTGGTCCCATTAAAGAAATCACAATAGATTGCAAGATACTAGACTTGTCAAAAAGCTGGCAGTGGGATACCTGATGGACAGGGTAGACATGAAATATTGCCTTTTGTTTCTGAATGTTTTTACAGTCTCACATAACCACTGCTGTTAGACAGTATGCATTATCTGCAGCAGTTTTTTCCCCATATCTACTGGAAAATTTTGCTTCAAAATTGTTCCATTTAGTAGTTGGAGAACAATACAGGGCTTTCTCCAGGTTGCAGAATCTGTATTTGGATGATAAAGTTGTAACAAAAATTAATCCTCATTCTAATTCTACACTTATAACCCCCTCAACAATTTAAAAAGATCAAATAGTACATATCTTCTACAAGTTCTCACCCTCCTTCCCTTCTTTTACTATCAGGTCTTTACTATTTCAGGGTTTTTTTCACAAAAACCTGTTCAAATCTCCAAAATTAATGATTTCAGTAACTTCCTCTAGCAACATGAATATTCACCAAGACAGACAAAAAATGAAAACATGCAGAATTTGTCATTTCCCCAAGATTGCCAAGGAGAGGTCATGTTAAGTATAATTTTATGCCCATTTAGCCAGTACTTCTCATTACCTACCACATTTGGAGTTGGTTTACTGCTTTGTCCTTTTGCAATAGTGTGGCACGAAGCATGTTTTTCAATTTCCCAGTTGAAAGTATGTAGGTTTTTAGCATGTAGGTTCATCTGATGCATTACTAATCCATCTAGAAAACTCTTGTTCAACTGATTAAAATCAGTTTTCAAAGAAGAGTGAAGTATGGAAAGTGTAAAATGGAGAAATAAGAGACACAATGCAGAATATATCTGATGATTTTCAGCCACAAAGGTCTAACAATCCAAAGAAAGAAGGAAAAGGAAAAAGAAAAGGAAAAGGAAAAGGAAAAAAGAAGAAAAAGAAAAAGGAAAAGAAAAAGAAAAAGAAAAAGAAAAAAAGAAACAAACTTATCTTAAAATCAATTTGGATAAGGATGCAAAAATACAAAGGTCAAATTCCATATTTAAGATCTTTGTTTAAATGTGTGGAATATTTTTTCTAATTCTTGGTTGCGGAGAATAAATATTTCATTTCTTAAACTTTCCTTCTGCACTTGTACTTCTTCTCTCAAAGGGATTAATCCTACAGAAAGCTACAACACAACTCTAGTTTGCCTTTCTGTTTACATGCACAAAGACAATAAGAACAAGAAATTTAATCATTCTGTTAACCTTCAGGCAGCTTGTTTAGAAGGAGGGGTCAAAAAGAAAGTCTATCCTGCATCCTTCTTAGTTAGCCTTTCATCTGGAGTTTGACAACTAAAATGTAGTCCAGCATGGCAGTGATCAAAATTATTTCTTCATCAGAATTTCAAGTGCTCAATATCAAAAGGATTTATTGATATTGCTCTAGTCTTCCAGTCCTTTGTGAAGTGTGGATAAGTCCTTTGCAGAATTTATGCCTGTAGGAGGCTGGGCAGGTCTCCTAACTGTGCTTCACCTGTGAGTTTCCTCTACTCAGCTGCTTGCTCCTTTTCAGAAAGAAAAGAGAACCTTATATGAGGAATACAGTTGCACAGCTGCCATATATGTTACTTAGCCAGTAAGAAGGCAGTATGACAGGGGATATTACATCCATGTGTGTGGCCTTTATTATAAATTATCATAAATAAATTGGCCACCCATCCTTCCCTTCTGGAGGGGTGCCCAGTTCAGGACTGAGAAGCATGGGCAGGCAAGTGTAGAGACACTTGCACTGCTGCTGTTCATACTGCATTGGTTCTGTGTATATTAAGACTGCTTCACATTTTATGCTTGTCAAAATGCCACAAATATTAAACTTATTTTAAAAACGTATGCCAACATAAATCATGCTGATCCTTACAAGCTTTGCTATGTCTTTTAATTCATAAGCTTTTAAGCGATACAGAAATTTACAAAAGGGAAAAATACTAAAAACTGAGGTAACAACAATGACAATAATAAGAAGAATATGAATAATGTTGTTTACGGTGCTGGAAGTAACAAAAACTCCACTTTTCTAGTTATGTAAACCTCTCGAGTAAGTTACTTAGGGATGCAAGTCCCACATATGAAAAGTGGTTTAGGAGCTATAGCCCACAATCAAGCTTTGGCATTTAGCTCCAGTAGTGAATTCTTCTGTCTAAAGTACCTTGACTAATATTTAAATGAGTGTTAGATTCCCAGGTCACTTAGAGCCTTCTGTTTATTTCTAACTTCTGCACTTCAAGCTAGTTTTCTATACAACTAGATTAATTTTCAAAAAGTGGTGACTGAGTGTCCAATGTTAAACGCAATGAAAAAAGACCTGACTGATAAAGATCTTTGATCTTTCTTTGAAAACTAGCCATTTGAAAATTGTTATTGCAAGCATGTAAATACCCCCCACTCATTTTCTTAACTCATGATTAAAATTCTGAAAGCTCTACTACTGACAGTGTTGGAGGAACCAACAGGGAAATAATTTGCATCAATGGAAAATCCAGGGAATTTTAAAGAAGTAAATGTGTTGGCCACTGTTTCAGATGCCAAACTGCTCATTCTTTACCTGTCCCTGAGATGGTTATGAAATGTAAGGTCAGGCTTAATTGAATTTGTATTCACCTTTGAGCGGAGAGGAATGTACAATATAAGTGGAAAAAGAGCATATTATTTGCTTTCCAGGTTTTGTCAAAAAATTTTCTGCAGTGACATGACCTGCTATACCATGTTGTTCAAGTACAGTAGAATCACTTTTGTCACAGACAAGTTACATGCATCCTTCAGCCTACATTAGAATAAATGCACAAACCCCTGAAATCCAGAAATGGCATGTTAGCTGCTGTAGCCTTGCCAGTTAAGTAGCTCAGCACAAGGCACTGCTAAAACGGCTGTTTCATTGCACAGCCCTCAAAAAATGAGGGTTGCATTATTTTGGTATACTCTTCCCATTCTCCTATCCTATTTTTTGCATAACACACATTCGTTGGCACACAAGGGGCATCAACCCATTTGCCTAACATGACCTATCCAAAAATAAACTGCAGGCAATTGATCTTCTTTAGTATTTTCAGTAGATGGCAAAAGAGGTTCATACTGAATGGCACAAACTTCCTAAAGCTGAGCACGGCAGCAGCCAACTGCAATTACTCTAAAGGGAAACATCCCTTCTTTTGTTGCAGTAACAAAATTAGCCAGAGCTGCTATCTGACAGTATTAGCAGAAACACTATTCCCATAATTTCACACTGAAACCAGAGCCTTAAACAAAAAACATCGTTAATGACAAAAAAGTCTTTGTGCTTTCTGACAGCCTCCCTCCTTCTCCACCATGTATTTTTTTGCCAGGCTTCTCTGATTTCTTTTTCTCTGTAGATTTAGGGAAATAGTACCAGTGACACTGCAATGACTCCCTGGATCATCCACACAACTGCTTGTTTCATTTACATGTTTTCTGAATCTCTGACCCTTGTAGTGTTGTTTCTGTGCACTGCTCTTTTCCTCAAGACAGTCATCTGATTTACAACAATTTACAGTTCAGAAAAGAAAAAAATAGGTGGTACGAATTGCTGACATTGATACCAGTATTTTGTATCTCTGTGCTTACATCATCTCCTCCTGCCTTCCCAATATACAAGCACTCCCACTCATCACATTAGTCTACAAAAAAAAAAAAAAAAANNNNAAAAAAAGCCAAATAATTACCTGAATTATATACTTCCCTTGTCAAGAAATCACACAAATATACGGTACTGGATGAATTAGCTCCCAACCCTCTAAGAATATCTGCAAAAATTGAGAAGTGCAGGGGAAGAACCACAGGTCAGCATTTCTGGAACAAGGATTCTTGATATCTTTGTTTCTTTAAATCTAAAAGCCAGTAAATATTTTAGAGTTTTTCATTGTCTAGCAACAACATCATGTAGTAGCTGTTTTCTATGCTCTACACTGCTGGGAAGAATTTGTCTTTTTTTGTAATGGATTCTTGATTTTGTGTAACATCAGTACTTTTACAGAGGAGTTACAAGAAAAATGCACCAGATGGCTCTATGGTGATATTTGTCTGGGATATAGAGTCTATCATGTGTTCAGTGTATATGCAATACCTTCATTCCATGTAGATATAACTGGAATATTCATTTTAAAATGATGGGTATGTATCTTTACCTTTTATTGCCTTACGTTTGATACCATGAGCAGGACAGAGAGAGCAGCGGGAAAAAAAGGCAGATAATAATATTTACATTTAGAGTTTTGACTATGAAGCAAAATAAAAGTAAACAAGTTGAGATAGGCCAGAATGGATACCCAGGACAGGCTGTAATAAGATTTTAAGATGAGGTTCTTGACTTACGTCCTGCATGCTGCAAACCTGTAAGGGAAAATTCAACCTGAATTGTGTACCGTATTATATGAGAACGACTGTTTATCTGTGGACAACTGAATATGGAAACTGAAATGGAAATTTTCCTATTACAGGCAATTTTTGGAATCTTCATGTCTCATTCTCAGCCTCTCATACAAAGCTTAGCCTCTCAAAGCTGGAAGTGTTCAAGGCTTAACAAAAGCTTTTGGGTTTAACTGGAGTTTTGAATGAATTCAGCTTTTCATTTGGAAGCGAGGAACAAGATAATTTTGGACCTGTGTTTTTGGTGGCCTCAGCACTTTCTGCAATGCAAGGGGAGCAAATGCAGCCTGACATGCAGAGGATATGGGAAGTCAGGCCTAGGAATACATGCCATGCTCTGCAGAGCTGCTGCAGGATGGGGATCAGACAGGTCATTTGTTGGTCTTGGAGGAACTTCGAGAGGCATAGCTCCAAGCCCCCACCAAGAGTGAGGAGCTGCCAGTGTCACAGCAAGTGACTGTATATTGGGGCAAACGGAGAGCAAAGAACCCTCTCTAGCTTTCTCAGTCAGACTGTAATTTATAAATTTCCACTGCACTGAAAGTTTTGACTGAGTGAAAAGATTAATTTGAGGGGGGAAAAAAGAGTTCTAGAAACGTTTTTGAGATCAAAACTTCTTAGTTTTTTTCAAAGAACATAACCTAATCTAGATACTGGTCATCAGGGCAAAAAAGTGCAAATAGCAATACATAATTTTCAGTATTTCTCACTTAATCAGTATTCAGCTACAGAAAGCATAATAAAGAAATCAGAAAAACTGTTCATAATTGAGAGAATTAACAGCAACATATGTCACCCAAAATCTGACTGTACTGACATTTTTGTAATAGCAAGTGGTGAACAAGTATCATTTAGTCTCATTTTTTAAAGATCAGTTCCTTAAATTATCACTAAAGAGAAGTCAGAGATTTTTCATTTTAAGTTCTGTTTGTAAAAAGCATTATGCAAAGTAAAAAACAGCTAGAGTACCACTAGAAATATGTCATAATATGTAAAACCACTAGAGAAAGCCTATGGAATATTAAAAAATAATAAAGCACTTTAAAAATCAATGAAAAGCATCAGTACCTGCACAAAATTTCCTCCTATTACAACATAAATAAATATAACAGAAAAATTTTGATTCATTACTATTTATACATAAAATTTCATAGTTCTATTTAGAAAAATTCTCAAGGACTGGGTATAATGTGACAGCCATGATGTCACTTGGCTTTCTCAGCTACCTGGTGGCTTTCTCTGTCTTGGTAAATGTCAGACCATCAGTAGTTGATGAAGCCCTACAAAATTGAACTGTTTTGGTTTTAATCAAAATAGTAGAATCATAAAATTAGAAAAGATTAAAAGATGTCTTTCAGTCTTTTCACCTTTCTCACACAAAAAAAAATTATAATTTTAACATTTGTGACAGATCTTCATCTAACATACTCATTCTATGATACAGATTTCACAGTGGTTGCCAACTACTTCACTATCCTTATTGGAATGAATTTTTTCCTTAATATGTAGTTTGGATCTTCCTTGCTGTAATGTAAACACACTACATCTTGTCTTACAGACACAGAATACAAACTATTATCCCTGTTTCTACAGCAGTTGTTTTCAAATTTGAAGACCGTGTTCTCTTCCCACTGTCTTCTTCTGAATACACAGTCTGAGACTCACTTAAAGACACTGTAGGTATCAATCAGACAGTAACACATTTCTTTACCTTCCCTCTGTTCTGCAGCCTGAGAGAAACTGTTTTCAAGAGGTGCTCTCTGCCAGTCACGGAGAGCACAGCAGAAATTTTCTGTATAATATCTGTTTATTTAATTCTAACTGTGCTATCCTGCTCTAATTCCAACATATTCTGTTCTAACAATTCTGTGTCCCATGGGGAGTATGTTTTCTTCTTCTTTTGGACAACAAAAAAAGTGAGGGGAGGTGGTGGTGAGAGAAGGAGAAAAAGGAAGCCAGTATAATGTACCTCTACTGAAAGCAAACCTTTCATTAAACTCACTGAAGGATTTGTCTAAGATGGAACTGAAGGGACAACACAGAAAAAGGGCTGTTTAGCTTAGTGTCAAATAGTTGGATGACTCTTCTCTGAGTCAATAAGAGTGTATTTAAATTTCTATGCTTCCCTTTATTCAGTGCAGCACTTGACAAATAGAGAAGGAATATAATGAGTTCATTTCTTTTGTTTCCCTCTGATTAATTTTAAGTGTCAGATACACTTTGAAAGTCTTAACAGAGAAAACAGATCTCCCATTTGCAATTAAGCTTTTATTTTGAAATTAAATATAAGGAAAAAAGCTCAGCTTATTTTATTTTCTAATTTAGCTACTATATTTGATTTTTGAAACTCAAGACTGAGTCATCTTGCTTAGGACTGTTACAAGATACCCAGGGTAATATATGTGTCCCATTAATTTTACTCTCTTGGAGGAGGATGGATATCATTAAAATGCCAGTATTACACAAGAGAGATGATAAACAGCAGGCTCTGAATGGGAAAAGGGTCTCTGTGGAAGTGTTGTTATTTTCCCACAGTCCAAGAAAACATCACGTTCAACTCCTGCTGTCATTACAACTAAGAGGATTCCTTACATTGACAAGGTTTTACCAACTCAGTTATACTGTGTAGAGCTGTCCAATTATTCTACTTTCTTTCTCAAAAGGAAAAAATGATGTTGCTAATGGCCTACTGAGTCAGACAAGTGCTGGTGCATGTCTGAGTCCAACCGCAATTTCATTTTGTTTCATAATTACAGTGAGTGCAAACTACTCCATGAAGTCATTGAGGGCAATCAAATGACAGAAGTAAGCTGGAATTTAAGTCAAGAAAACTCTTTTCTCATCTTTTTGACAGAAGAAAGTAGAGAAGGCAGCAAGACTAGCTAAGAAGATAAATAAAGAAGTATCTGGGGAGCAGAACAGGAATTCTTGGAGAGTTTTCTGTGCAGTATTTTGCAACTTTTCCACAGATCTTTCTTTCGCATTTTGTCTGCCAGCAAAGAGCAGCTGTTTAAGAAGTTCCTTTAAAGACTTTCTTGACTATTTCAGAGCTACTTGAGAAGAAAATACCACAGTTCTGCACTTGGTCACACACAAAAATATGAAATGGCTCTCTGGTGTCTGTGGCACTCCGGTAACACAAAGAAATTGTGAGTGAGTCTCAAGAGACAGGCATCAGCTGAGCAAAGCTGTGGGAACTAATCACTCTTTGGACAGAGTTGTAGGCAGTTGGACCTTGGAGACCTATCTCATGCTAAGGGTTGCTTGATGGGTGACCTACAGAGGTCTTGGCGAGGTCTGGACTACCCAATCATGTCTAGATCAATTGCAAATATGATCTACAAATGTGATAGTGAGCCCTACTCCTATACCAGAGAGGCAGTCCACACATCTTATTTCCTTCACCACGGAACTCAGAAGGGACTTTGGGAAGACTCCTAAAGTATTTGTCAAGTTGTTAGTTCCCCCCTTAATGCTCAGTACTTTGTAAAAATACCAGGTAGGTAAGGAAATAAAGGTCTTCTCTTCTCTGTTCCTGGTACCATAAGCCATAGTTTTCTAAATGACTAGCTGTTACTGAGCATGCTGTCAAGAACGGTAATAACCCATTAAAGGGCAATCAAAGCAAACAAAAATAAAATTCTCAAGCAGCTGTTTAGATGGAGACTGGTAAAAGCTGTGTGCTAGCAGAATAGAAAAATGAGCAAAGAGGTGTTAATTCTTTCTCATTTTCAAGACTGCTTAGTGAAAATATCTGAAAGATCATGCAGACACTCTGCTAATAGAGTGTGGAAATTGCCAAGACAGGAGGAGAGTCGTGCCATAACACCATATTCTGCCAATTGCCTAACAGCATCAAGAGAGGATTCTGTTCTGAATCCCTCTCATTAGCCTAAATTAAATAGTGATCAAGATCATTAATGAAAACTTACGCAAACTCCACGGTACATTTTGAAACCAGTCCAGCTCCTAGCTGGTGGTCAAAAGCCTACGGACCTGTTGACCAGAAGAGAAGACTCCTGTACCCATTTCAATACACATTTCTCATTGAAACACAGCATAGAAAGAGAAATGCAAATAGATGTAACCAACAAATCTTCTCTCGTTTTTCATCTCCTACAAACAAGAAAGCTAGCAGTATATGGTGCAAAGGCTATGAAAGAAGTGGGGAAAGGCAGGCAAGTGTTAACAGGACTACCTAGAGAGGCTTGGCACTAAAAATTGGTTGATGCCCCCAGATCTCCATGGATTTAACAAACTGCACATACTGAAGAGTGGGGTCAGATCTCATGCTGAGTACACTTCGGTTCCCATCACCTACAATAGGAAATAAAATACTCTTTAGCATTCAGTAGTTATAGTATATGTTGTAGCACTGAAATAAAATCATTATGCTCTGTGCAAATCTTACTTCTTGCATAACAGTAATCCATGCTGCTCTCAGAAGAAAGAGAAAAACCTAGCAGAAAAATACAAAACCCAATGGCAACCTCTAGCTGGGAGTCTTGATTAACAATGAGGGAATATGTGAATGAACGCCTGTAGCATTAGGAGTGAAACCTAATAATAAAGCAGGATGCAACACCATATGAATTATATTCCCCATTGCAGCATATCATCACTGTGACACATGATGTCTAAACTTTCAATGTTTTCAGCTCTGCTCAAAATAGTGACGTGGCCACAAATCAAGAGAACTGTTGATAGATGGGGAATGCAGTTGAGGCATTTCTCACGCGCACGTGTACAACCTCAGTCATGAGAAAAATCAGTCTATTAGAAAATCAAAATCTCACTCCTGGCTATGACAAGGGAGAGATCTAATGGGAGAAGAGGGAGGGAAAAATGTTTTGGAAGTTTTTCAACATTTGTTCAGTGTCTGAAGACAGAAAAGGAGGGGAGAAAACATGGAAACGAAGAAGAGGAAAAATGTTTGCTTTTAGAGAAAGAAATACCTAATGGCATGCTATACTGTCAAAGCAAGATGAAGCCAACATGTTGCTGCTGTGATCTGTAACTGCAGAAATTGAAGGACTTCTTTCTAGTAGCTCTAGGGCCCCACTCGTCAGAGGCATATGTTGTTGTTGTTAATGTTCAAAAACTGAGGTATATTAGTTGCAGCCATATTTGTGTCAAATCCCTTTACATTTCATGGTCTTTTTTCTTTGTCACGAGGAAATAATGAGAAATGTAAGACAATTACACTTGAGAAAATCTGGTAGATAAATTGCACTACTGTTCTTCATTGCTCAAAGAACACACAAGAAATTTTCTTGCTACTAACCACTAACATTATTCCTATTTCTATTGATTTAGTCTCCAGGATGGAAAAAGTGGCCCATAGTCTAGCACAGACTACAAAAATTCGCAACATTGTTTTGAGGGAAGATTCAGGTAGATGGTTAGACTAGATGATCTGAAAGGTCCCTTCCAACCTAGACAATTCTATGATCCTATGATTCTATGACTCTAAGACACACCAGACAGTGACAGAAACAGTACGGACTAGTAAGATATAAATAACGTTGACTGGGTTTTTTCTCCAAATTTGCTACCAGCTCACCATGTGAAAAAGGGTAAATCGCTTAATGATGTTACTCAACCACTGCAAAGTGCTCTGAGGTGTACGGATGAAAGGCTTTATGCTAATTATTATAATTCATCACATCCATCCAGCAGAAACATCTGAAGATGTTTCTTCATACCCTCAGTGACAGTGGGAACTTTCCAACCCCATCAAAATAGCAAGGAGCGCCAGGTGGCAGTAACATCGCCTACAGGGTGAATATCTCTGGTAAATAATACACTTGTTTGTCCAAAGTTCTCCCTATCTCTGAAGTGCTAAAAATTAACCCAGCCAAAAATCAGAGCAAATACCCCCAAATTCTACAATGAAACCCAATTTAACTTAGGCTTTGGAAAAAGTCCAATGTAGCACCAGCACTTACGAAATGTATCCATAAGAACAAAGATTAACATGTGCTGTTTGTTTAAATTGTTTTTTAAAATTGTGTCACATTTGATTTTTGTTGTAGGTTGGCAATCTGAATTAAAGGTTATATTTTATTGAGTGAGAGAACAGTTAAAGTTAGTTCCAGGACCCAGAGGCACATCTCAGCCCCATGCTTCTGCTTCGTGGAGGCTGCTACCAATGGCTTGAACAAGGTGTCCTTTGACTGCACATTTTAATGTTGTTTGTTTGTCTGAAGCATGAAAGTACTGTTTGTTGGGTTTTGGCTGAGTTGCAAATGTCATCTGGTCAGCTGAGTTCAGGAGCGAAGACAAACAGGTAGAAATGGTTCACACCATTCTCACAATGAACAGGTAGTCAGGTATGCTTCCCCCTTCTCCCCACAATTAAGGTACACACACGACTGATTCTTCTGGTCTTGCTGTAGGGACAGAATATAAAATGAACAACACACAATGAGTGTACAACATACATTTCTCCTTCTTTACAAGTACAGTTAAGGTAACTTGGAAAACTCACATTAGGTTGGTGTTCTGTAATTGCAGGTTTTTAAAATGTTAATTAGCACAGATTTAATTTATCCGTCAAGATGTACCAGCAATTGGCCAGATATTTGGACATACTCTTATTTGACATATCTCCTTAAGTACTGCATATAATTGGCAAACTATTTTCAGCTTAGAAACATATAGCACAAACATTAAATTCCTTTCAGAACTTGTATCTTATATTTACACAAAACTAATACGTGAGAAATTAGACTTAATTAAAAAATGAAATTAAAAATTAACAATAGCTATCAGCACAAATATTTAAGAAAAGAAGTATTTATTGATTTGAGCTTTGACATCAGTTTGTGTGAATTTATTTAGCAGTATCTGACAAAAGGCAGCAAAAAACTACTTACTGGGAAAGCAACTACTATATATAGAAGAAAAAAATCATTTAGCAGAAAAGTAACTCCTCTTCTTAAAGCAAAAGTAATCTATCTGTTTTCCTTTAAATGTAATTCTAAGTTGCCTTCACAGTAACACAAGTTGTTAAGTCTTATCAACTTATCAAACTTATCAAGCAAATGGATAATGGACTTTCACTGGAGAAGTTTGAGTAACTCCCATGCACTACATTTAAAGAAAGCATGCCCCTTTCCTTGTGCTGGTGCTGGCAACCCTCTGACTCTCCAATAATACTCCAGGCAAGTCAAGTGTCTGCCTGAATCAGCTTACCCTGGGATCAGGAGAGCCCTGTGCTGGCCAAGGAGAGCACAAGATACTGACTGCCAGGGTAGCATGGACAGTGGGATCTTAACTATCTACACTTAGGTCAGTGCTTTCATGGGAGAGCTTATGCCCAAGAGGGCAGGTAGTACTCCTTCAGCTGTCAGGACAGAGTAAATTTCACCCGAGGAAAGCAAGTTGACTCAGAAAAGATGTCATTTCTGCTCAAATCCAAATGCTGTTAGGGATAATTCAGTGAGTGGGAGAGAGGAAGGAAAAGCCAGCAGATACATACTTTACAACTTCATTCCTTGTGAATAAAACTAGTATAAAGGCAAAAGAGAAAATCCTGGACCGCTTCAAATCAGAAAGGGGTTAACTGCTTTTTGTTCCTCCATGCAAGAATCCACAGCAATATTGGCAGGCAATTAAGCTAAAACAAGGTCAAAAAAATTGGGGTTAAGCAATGCACTATTGACTGAGCCCGTCATACTCCAAGTCTTCGTTTTTAACTTCTAGCAAATTACTGAGGCATAACTGAAAGACCTGTCAGTCTGTGACTTTTACAGAATATCATGACTGCTATTAATACCGTACTTCAGGTAATTTAGTTGTCAGGATGTGACAGGAGTATTCAGAAGTTCTATAGTATCACACTGCAAAAATACAGTACAAGATTTATCAAGATAATTGTGTTGCCTGACAATATCTAAGACACTTAATGCTAATTAATGGTTTACTGTATTTCTTTTATAGATCTCAATCCTCCTCACACCACCAGATGTTTATGAGTCAGTTGGATAAGATGCATTGTATTCGTTTCACAGGAGCACTCTGACCATCTCTGCCAAGTCATACAACTATGGACAGACTTCGAAAATTACCCCTGTAATCACTATTAGCAGCAATGATGACAGACCTTGAAAGGCAGCAGGGATAAGTAGCATAAGTAGTACAGTGTGGCTGGAAGGGAAGAATTTCTCTCTATGGTATTCAGAATGTGCCAGTCATTCAAATATCTGCCCAGAAATAAAATATCAGCCACAAATGCAGCTCATACCATGACTGTCTGCTGTAAAGCCAGACACCTCATGCATTAGGCCAAGCAGACACTTTGGTCAGGAAGGCAAAGAATCACAGGACCAAATAAGGGAACTAAAACAGACTCAAACATTTTAATGCTGTTATTTTAGATTTATATTTAAATAAAGCCATTATTTACTAACCCTAGCAGTCATCTGCCATTGGTGGAGCTCTCCCATAATATCTGTAACACTCAGTAAAGTACTCTTCTAATCTGATAGCTGTAAATGCTAAGGTCCCTGAGTGGAGAGCTTAACTATACTTTTACTTTAATTCTCCTGGGAATTACAGTTTCAACAAAAAACCCAAATTATGATTTGCTGTCTTCACAGCTTTTATCTCAACAAGATTAAAGGCTTCATGAGGAAGATGAAAAAATCAGTCTTCCACCTCAACTTAGGACCGATGCTTCCCATCCAGCCTTCAGTACAGGAACAAGAGAAGAAAAAGTTTGCCCTTTTCCAGGGCACACAGGCTAGCAGAAGGGCAGTCAGTTCTCTTTCATGCACCTGCTGAACTGTTAAACAATATTTTATTTGTTTAGTGATTATTAGAGTTGCATGCATATGAATACCTGCATGGTGCATATCCACACAAGAAACAATGGGCAGTGAAAACAGGTATGTTCATATTCTGCAGAAAATAGGACCTATACTTTATATGTGTTCTAGCCCTCTTAACACTTCATCACTTTTCTGAAGGAATATAAACTACCTGAAGACATTCTGGTCTTCAGATACCTCAGTATCAGACCAAGGGGCACTCTGAATTCACCATGTTGTTGATTGCAGCTTGGTTTCCAGTCTCATTTTGTGTCTCGGTGAGTGTCCTGGAATTGAATGAGGGATGAAGTGATCATGCCTCTGTTATTGGCACTGGTGAGGCCTCACCTCAAGCACTGTGTTAAGTTCTGGGCCCCACACTGCAAGGAGGACATTGAAGTCCTGGAGAGTGTCCAGAGGAGAGGTATCAAGCTGGTGAGGGGTCTAGAGAACAAGTCCTATGAGGAAAGGCTGAAGGAACTGGAAATGTTTAGTTTGGAGAAGAGGAGGCTGAGT
>VXBW01001464.1:324662-334792 GCA_013400375.1 Thinocorus orbignyianus
AGACTTCATTGCCCTCTACAACTACCTGAAAGGAGATTGTAGAGAAGTGGGCGTTGTCTCTTCTCCCAGGTGAATAATGACAGGACCAGAGGAAATGGTCTGAAGTTGCAGCAGGGGAGGTTTAAACTGGATACTATCCAGTTTAAACTGGATAGTAGAAAGAATTACTTCACTGAAAGAGTGGTCAGGCACTGGAACAGCCTGCCCAGGGAGGTGGTTGAGTCACCATCCCTGGAAGTATTTAAGAAATGTGTAGGTGTGCCACTTCAGGGCATGCTTTAGTAGCCAAGATGTAGGGGTTTTGTGCGTGTATGTTTGGACTCAATGATCTCAGAGGTCCTTTCCAACCATGAAGATTCTGTGATTCTGTGAGTATTGTCTCATCCTCATACCATGGTAGTGATGGCTCATACTAGCATTTTCCTACGTGGTTTCTCTGGTGACTAGTAACACTGCAGCATAACCTAAAGACTTTCCTTGAGTAAGGACAGTAATTGGGTCTTTTTCTGCTTTTATTTTTCTGCTTTTTGGGTGATTTCTTAGAAAATGAACCTTTGAATAGGAAAACTCAGACCACCTGATTCGTTATTCTTCCTGCTCTTGATCCCTAAAATTTAATCTCACTGCTCACTATACAGTTTGCTGTGGAACAATCTTATAAGGCAGTGCAAAGGGGAGACACCAAAAAACAGTTATTTATCTGGAGTCTACCAAGTAGCAGAAGTGCAAATGATCTTCTTTTCTTCTTTCTTGTCTTGTTCTTTTCTTTGAGATTTATATTTTTTGCAATAGGCATATGAGAAGTTCACCTCTCATCACCCACACAGCCATCTTCTCCTTGTTATTTCTGTGTCTTTTTATTGAATAATTCTGCACCATCATCTCTCCTTATTGAAACAGTTTCTCCACACCATCCAGTGCAGCCATGTATTTATCATAATCATTGCTTTCCACTTAATAGCTTTATCTTTGGAAATTCTTAGCAAGAACTAGTGAGAAGAGAAAAAGGTATTTATCCTGTCCTCAGGAAACATCAGTACACAGGAACCACATCTGCTAATTCAGCTATTTCTTGTTTCAGGAAAAGGAAAAAGGTGGCAACTTGGACTAATGAAAAAAGTTAAACTGGCAGTGTCAGCAGAATCAAAATTTCTACCTCTTATTGTTTCCTATGCTAGCTCCAGACGGAGGACTCTGTCCTGAAGTAAGATGGTAATCTGGAACCAAGCCTGTCCCCAAAACCAACTCTGAACACCATTCACTAGTACTGAATCCAGTCAAAACAGAGCAAAGCAAACTAACTTGGAGCTTCACTGAAACCATGGCAATGTCTTCTTTCATTGCTACTTCACAGCAGACGGGTCACTGGATGCTACTGCTTAGAGCTAGCAAAGTTACACAGAGCAGAGGTACGGTTACTCTCACCCCACAGAAATAGCAACTACTCCTCTTGCAGATCCTCAAGGGTGGAGTAATCACACCAAGTAGATGGGTACACAGCCCTGCTGCCTCCAGCTACAGGGCACCTCAGTCTGCTGTCCTTTCCAAGAGACTCACACCAACCATGTTTGCTTTTCCTCCTTACTTGTAACTCAGAGGAACTCACAGCTGGGTACAACTGTGATCTCTGAAGGACAGAGGAGTGACCTGAACCTGAGAAATGAAGCCTTCTTGCAAATAAGTCTCAGAAAAATCAGAGCCTGGAATTCAGTTCCTCCACATGCTTAAGATAGACCTGGTGGCCTCCAGCAAGTCACTTAATATAACTTGAGTTACGTGAGCCTCAACACAGATAACCTGTATCCTTTTGCATTAATATTCTTTGAGAATAAATCCTCATGTATTTATTTAAAAAAAAAAAAAAAAGATAAATAAGCATCAGGGAAATTAAGTGGAATTACAGACAGGCAACAGGTAGGAGGGAAATTTAGGACATCCACATGTGAGTTTGAAGGACTGTGACCACAGGATAAGCTGGTCAACTCTCTACGCGTTAAAACCCTTGCATACGCTCCCCCCTGTACAATGAATGTGGTGTGTTTTATAATTTGTACTGTATCATTTTCAGACTTGTGGTAATCCACTCACAATGACACAAATTATTCAATCACTAAGCAAAAACTACCTGTGCCTGGGAGGCAACAAGGGTTTAATGTAGAGGTGACCAATGTCAATGGAATACCAAGTGTTTTGCATCAAACCTTTGGAAGGCAATAACAGTACAATTTCCAGGTAAACAAATACAACCCTTTTGATGACACCTTGCCGTCCCTAATGAAATAAGCCGGTGCTGCTTACAGAAACCACCACTGGAGCAACAGTGGAGAGGTGGATCTGTGCAGGGGTGACTGAGTGCTCCCTCAACCGCATTCCTGCTGCGAGACATGGAGGGATCTGGCTGCCAGTGCTGCTGTTATGATTTCCTCAGTGACTTGCAGTGCTTTAGCTTCTGTCACTGTTGCTAAGTTCACATCAGCACAGCATCTGTCAAGCACCAGCCAGAGCCTAGTGTGTTGTTCCTTCTGGGCAGGGGCACTGTTGTATTAACACCCAGTCCCTGGAGGGAAGGTTTTACTCAGGAAGGTTATCCTCCTGGAGGTACCCTGCCACAGAGGGCAGACCTAGGTTCTTATGCCACTGAGCTCAGGGTCCAGCACACTTCCAGACCTTCTGTGGGGATACCATGAGACCATGCCTCCAAAATCCCCACACTCCTACCCTCCCCAGGCCCCCCAGCCTTGATCCCAGACACTTTTATTTTAGATATAGACAGTTCTTACTGACAAAGGTCTGCTACTTGAAGTCCTGTATTAGTGGGACTGTTTTGGACAGAGCACCTAAATAAAGCACATCCTTGCATCCACTGTGTGAATGACTTTTCTGGCCTGCAGAGGTAAGCTTAAGAAAGGCTAAAGCCAGGCTTAATAAACATATCTTTCCAAAAGTAAACCTCATTTTCAAATTAACGGCAGTGGTAAATACAACCGAACAATTCAGGATATTGCTGATGACTTCCTGAGATTTTCACCCATAGCTTAACAATGTGGTTATGTACTAGTTTATAGCAGGTGAAAAATTATTCTCTTTGAAAGATGCTATGATGTCTAAGGAAATCAGATAAAATAGAAGACTATTTGTGCTAAGAAAATCAATCTCAAATTTTTCTTACTATTCTTTTATATTCACCTGATTATTTTTCAGTCATTATATTTTGATATTATGATAATCATACAACTTCTCCGCTAACATGTAAATCAGCTTTATACTACATATGAGTAAAGTGTAGGTAAATCCAAACAGCTGGGAGTAAACAGCATGTCTTCTATATACGATCTAAGCAATAAGTGATACTTTGAAATAAAGCCTTAAGTGTATAGGTGCTACAGCTTATACGTAATAGAAAAGAAAGCCCCAAAACTAAAATTCGCATTTTCAAGGCCTAGCTTAATTTCCAGCTGCCATCAACCTCATCCCATATCTGAGTGGGAAACAGAAATATACATTGAAAATAATTTTGAACTATTTCAATTGATTGTGGTTGGAAGTTACAAAATGTGGGATATAAACATAATAATTATTTTGTTGTACATTTTTTTCTTTTATGCATAGAGGTTTTTTTCAGTTCCTTTTGTATATATTTAAGTCTTTCAGCCTTCACGTGAACCTGCTCTCCACCAGCACCAGAAATTGTAAGAGTAAACCAGTAAAACTGGCAAAGCCAAGTGTGCAGTGAGACCAGATATTTGGATCTGTAAAGGTAACTGGCTAAAGATTGCTTCATGTTTTTTTACTGAGGAAGAGCTGCACTTAGATCTGAAGGCAGACAGACAGACATTCTTTGTAAAATCCAGATCATACACAAAGAAAAAGGGAGAAAGCCATGCACACTTTTCTTTATATTTTATAGCAATTTTAATCTACTTTAAAATGCACAGAAAAGCACTGGGAGGCCCCATGATCCTTTCGTTCCCTCAAACCGTCTGTTTCAGCTTCAACCCTAGCCACAGTGTCTGCTGTCTGAAGCCTTTGAAGTACCTACAGATTGGGCTGACAACTGCCCTCAGCAACTCAAAGGAGGAACCAGTGGTTTGAAGGAGGAAAAAAAATCCTCTGCCGACAGCCAAGTTTTGGCTTATCCGTCAGCTTTGGTCCAATCCAAAGCTACTTCAAAAGGCTTCAAAGTGCAGACACAGTGGCTGGGACTGAAGTTGACTTTGGAGATTTTAGGATCCAAGACACAATAACATTTTCCTAAATTAAATTGTAAAGGGATTAAAATGAAGTCATATAATTAAATATATACTCCAGCTCCTTTTATATCCTTTGCAATCTACTGATAAAATGTGTTCTAGAAGAGGTAGGCATTTGACAACCAAGAATTGTTTAATTGTGTTTCAATTTAATTTAACAATCTCTGTTCTATCTGTGAAACAACATGAAAGGTTATTAAAAGATAACTGCTTGCCTCAGGTGCTGAGTAAAGCTGGCCTTGTGCTCCATTGCTGAACTCAAGGTGAGTCACTGCTTTCTCATACTGTTACGCACAGATCCTCAATGTATTTAAACACTACTTTCAGATTTATTAACTCTGGCTCACGATTCCACTCATATTTCTCAGGCTTCTTTCACTACATGAATATACAGCAATCTTTTGAAACAATATTTCATCAAAATATACTAATTTAAGTAAATCTAATAAATGCATAATCCCAAGGTCTTCCTATTAAACTTGAGTGGCGTTCTTAAAGCTAGACATTTTCCCATAATCTCTTGGGGTTTTTGGAAGAGGAGAGCAAGCATAGGTACAGGGTGTTTTGAGGAACATCAGTTTGGATGCCCATTGAATCTCTGTTCTGCTTTATCAACAGCAGAACTTGAACTCTGGTTGCCATACCCTAACAAGTCACTGTAGCCCATCAGGTCACTGGAGAAAAGAAAATCCTCTCTCTGTATATTCATTTTTAAAGGTTCTCTTCCTCACATTAAGCAAATAAATATTTCTTTTTCCAGGAAAAGAGAAACTGATTCTGCATTAAGATAGCTCTGTAAAATGTGGGAAGGTCAGATAATATTTTTTGTGTACAAGGTGAAACTAGTTCAGGAAGAAAGATTAAAAACTCAGTCTGGGATATGGCAAAACCTCCTGATTAGTCAATTTTCTATAATGCAGGAGCAAGTAGATGTTTCAGGTAGGTGAATCCAGAGGGAAGAATGGAGCTCTCCTTTTGAGCCCAATCTGACCTCTCAAATCACTGACTGCCTGCGGACTAGCAAAGAGGTACTCATAACAGCTCTTGTCTATGTTACTCAGACACAGAGGCTGTCCAGCTGTGTAAAAACATGAAGATATGTGTTGGCTCCTCTTCTTTTACTGCCTGTGGGTTTTGCTGAGCTGTAGCACACCCAGATGCTGCTAGGACCTGCTCTGAGGCTTCTACCCACTTATGTTGCTGTGAGCAGAAGCAGTAAGAACCATTATAGGTTATCTTTGGGTGAAGCAGCTGAACCCGGATGACTCTTGCACAACTCGCAAGAATCTTGAAGTGCTTGAAAAGTGTTTTTAATTAAGGCCAGAAGTGGCCTTCTCACCCAAACGGCTTTTGTCACAGGAATACAAGTCATTCAGAGTGGTCTCAGCTATTATTGTCCAAGTCTGGATAAATCTGGTACAGAAGGGAAAAACCTAAAGGATGACCTTCTTGACTCAGTCACACCTCTCATCAAGGAAGGACTGTCAAACAAACGAACCTAGTCAGTTCAATTCACATGGTGCAGTCTAATGTTGTAATCCAAGACATATAAAGCATTACAAAAGAGCTGTGGCAGCATGTTCATACAGTGAAAAAGGAAAAGTTTATTTATTCATATTATGCTGGAAATCCTGACTGATGATCTGTAATCAGTCTAATACTTGGCATCAGTATTTGTTGTTAAATGGATTAATGCAACTGTCTAATCAGATAAAGCACTATAGAATTCCCTTCAGATACACAATCGTTAATTAAGCAGAATATTGTCATTCAATTTTCCTCCACAGCTCCTTCCTGTAACACCAAAATTTCTACTGATACATGTCACTTTGAAATATAATGAAAGAGCTTAGGGTAGGAAGCAGAAGTAAATGCTTCATATAGCTGAAAACTAATTTGAGTAAGTAGAATATAATCACTCTTACAGAGCTTACTCTCTGACTGAATGAGTTAAATCAGCTCAAACTTCTTTAAAGTCCAATTGGGAACACATGATCTCTTTCTCTATAAGAAAGATGTTGAGTTATACCTTTGTACTTTTCAGCCTGTAGGTGCACCTATAGCCTTTCTCTGAGAATTTTAGTAAAACAGTCAATATACCAGTAGGCTGAGCAATTTCCGCATTGTACTTAGTCTGATTGGGATGAAGTTAACTTTCTTCACAGCAGCTGGCACAGTGCTGTGATTTGCTTTTGTCTATAAAATAGTGTTGAAAACACACTAATGTTTTTGCTATTGCTGAGTGATGCTCCCACAGCCTCAAGGATTCCTCTCCAAACACCTGCATCCCAAAAGGCCCACAGACTGGGGACAGGTAAAAGGTTGGAAGGGGACATGTCTGGGACAGCTGACCCAAACTGACCAAAGGGATACTCTGAGTTCCATTTGGGGTGGGAACATACACAGTTAAAACCAGCGAAAACAACAACAAAAACTTGGATATTTTTGAACTTTTTCTCCAGACAATCCCTCAGAGGTTTTAAAGGCTCAGGCTGAAGAAAGAGTTGGTCTTTGCCACTGCTTTCTGAACGCAGAGGTATGGGGGATATCTCTCTAAAAAAAAGAGACTAGTTGGCTTTCTTAATTATTTTTCTGCCCCAAGGCTGAGAATGAAGAAACTGTGATTGCCTGAACTCTTGTCTTATATTAGTAAAAGAGATAAGAGTATGAAGAGAAATGAAAAAAGCAAAAGTGCAACAGAATTAAGTTAGAAAGACAAGAACTCAAAGAAACCCTGCAGACTAAAGACATCTATCTAAATTTTTAGAAATCTTTAGCTAGAAATCAGGAATAATTCCTTGGTATTTTTATACTCTTTAAAAAGGCAGTCAACAAACTAATTTTAAATTTAAAGAATCCTCTTAGAGAAAACAGCTGTATTTTATATTAACATTTGTATTCCATTTGAAACATAGGAATAGAGAAAAGCACATATTCAATGGCTCAGACCTCCTTCAACAACTAATACACCGAAAACTTCTGTGCAAATACCAGCTACAGATGTATTTGGAGGGAAAGGACAAGTATGTCTTAGAGATGGCCCATTTTTTTATCAGAACAACACTTTTAGCTATATTACCATTCTGCACGTAGTAATTTTCCATGCAAATATGTGCTTATGCAAAGTAGATGTGATATTTTCCTTTTGGTACTCTGCTACCAAAGAAATTTCTTCGCTCAGATTCAGAACAAATTTTCTAAATTGTACTTTGTGAAACAGAGGAAGGTATTTTGAGAACAATCCAACAAGTGTCACTGCTGAGTTTTCTGGGGTAAAAACCAGAAATGTTTCCCAATAGCACATTACCCTTATAGGAATGAAAACCTTGACCAACATACAGAAGCACATAAATGAAAGAGAAATAACACAATCTGACATGGTTCTCTACCAGACTACAACTCACAGGGTGTTATAACTGTAGTTTTACGTAACAAAAGAAGATAAACTTGTATTCTTCAGCATCCAGCATCTAATTATCCTAGCCATATACCCCTCTGTTTTAAAAACACATTGCAGAGCACCAACGCAAGAATGAAAGGGAAAACGAATAGAAAAATAAAATAGGAAAAGCAGAGTCTTCAGGGCACAGAAGTCTTTTATCTATGTCTAAACTTGTTGCATACTTTGAATCAAAAGTACAACATATTGTAGGATAGTCATGAATAACTAAATTATACTAGCTGAACAGTCATTTCAAAATTGTTTCACATCCTGCAACTTGTAAGCACTTTTACTTATTGTTTAGTTTGCATGTCCCATGTTTTCTAAAAACTGACTTTTGTTCCCTGCAGCTAAAGCATACCAAGCAGTAGGCAGAAATATCCATTACCCTACAGCTAATAAAATTCAAAGTACGTTCTAATTAAGAAGTTAGGATGACTCATAATATAATCCACAGTATTCCTAAATGATGGGATTAAATGTGGATAAGGTTTTCAGAACAAGATGTATGTAGAGATTTTAGCCCTAGAGGAGGTTACCAGAGCCAAGAACTGCATGATTTACCAAATGGATTTGCACTCTTTACAGTCTGGTTAGAACTGTTCTCGCTAACTTTTAGAGTTGTACTATGTTCTCTCTTTTAAGCACTTCATAACTTTCATTAGCTTTTGTTTGCTACCAGGATAATGTTGCTTTGTTGGAAATCCTGCTGGTTAATTATCCTTTTAAGCCATAATTTGGTTTGCAGTTAAACTTCAGCTGTGTTTTGCTGAAGTCCAAGGGAGAATAAAATTACAGAGTGAAACAAGGACACAGAACAGAAACATTAAAAAATTCTTTTTCCTGAGCATAAAATTCAGAAGGGACTTGAGGAGGAAGACCATTTTATTTTGTTTTCAGCGAGTTTCTCAAATTCAGTTCAATCCAAAATGAAATTCTAAGCTGGACTGCACTTGTTTTCATATTACAGCCATTATTCACTCAGAGGAAAAGATGTTTAGAAATCACAAGTTTAAATCAGACTGGTCCAGTGTACTGCAAATCACAGTTTTATTCAATGTCAAATTAAACTAATGTCTACCTGTGCTCAGGATAAAAAGTG
Organism: Thinocorus orbignyianus; assembly: GCA_013400375.1. NCBI lineage: Eukaryota > Metazoa > Chordata > Aves > Ciconiiformes > Thinocoridae > Thinocorus > Thinocorus orbignyianus. Next base: position 333,457 of record VXBW01001464.1, read on the forward strand.
GAAATTTGAGGAGTTTTGTATTAGAACAAAAAAATTTTAATGTAGTTGTTGATATGGATATGCTTTTCAAAATAATCTTAAAAAGCACAACAAAAAGAAAAAAAAACACCACAACACTTATTTATTTCTGCTGGTGGGAATACCATCAACTTCTTCATCCCATATTATGTTAAATGCTCTATTTCACCTTGTGAACTTGTTTGGAGAGACAAGACTTCCTTAAGATTTTTGGCAGAAAACAGGTTAGAGGATAAATAAAGAAGCAGCTGAACAAACTAATCCTAATAACTCTTTTTGGGACATCATACTGCAATTATTTACCAAGTAATGTGGAGAGCAGTTGAAAGAGTTCGTAAGCAGTTCAATTTGTTTCCTCTTCACAAGCCCAAAACAACTTCTAGTGATAACAGTAGATGGATGCTAGCACCACAAAGAATGAAAACCACAAAATATAGAAAAACTTAGAGCACACATATTTTTATTTTCATTTATATATTATTTATAGGAACTTATTTAGATCACATTAATGCTTCAGGCTCCTTTGTGGGCTCAGATTGAACAGTTGGAAAATAGTAGTTCTCTTCTCAGCTCTGTCTCACCTGGAGGTGTCTTTCAACTCACTGCATAAATATTCCTCTTCCTGATTTGTTTTGGATTGTCAGATCCCTGAGGCAAGGTCTGTCTTTTATTTCTGTGCATGTAAACAGTCGGTGGCACAGAGCAGTTTCAGGCTCATCCAAAGCGTTTAGGGTTATGTTACATATTTACAAGTGTGTCTGTAATCAAATATGTAATTCAATTTCTGATGAGTCTCATCAGTTTAAAAAATCTGCAAGTCTTCCTATTTTCCAGTAGTTGTTGAGCATTTCATTGATTGCTCTCCCAAATCTTAGAAATTTCAGAGGCAAACCACAAGCTCCAATGTAATGGCCTTTCCTCTTTCTCCAGAAATTCAAGTGCTATCCGCAGCTGCATATAGATCTCAAATATTCTACATTTTCTGGAAAAAAAACATGCCAAGGCAAAGGTCCAGTCTCTGTAAACCTTACAGAATTTGGGTAAGCATTAGCAGGAATGAGAGAATCATAGAGACATATTTGATGGGTACTTCAGGAAAACACAAAATCACATAGACCATGTTAAAATGTCTGGGAATTGTTTCAGGCAATATCTGTGTTCAAGCTGTCCTTGATGAAAAATGTGTAATAAACACCACACTAAGTATTTTTTAATCATAAGCAGAGAAAAAGCTACTATAAGGAATTAAACAGAAAGGACAACAGAAAGTCTTCTAATTACCACAGCGCTTTTTTTTTTTTTTTTTTTTTTTTTTTTT
>VXBW01001464.1:347642-372092 GCA_013400375.1 Thinocorus orbignyianus
TTTTTTTAATTTGAAATTTGCTTAGCTAAGCCACTGGTATGTTCTAACTCCATACTATCATTTCTTCTGCAGTTGAAAGACAGGTACACTTAAAATTTATCTAAAAACACAGATTATAATATTTCTAACATTATTATAAGATTACAAATTATAATGTTTATATTACATTTGTGTGTAGCAGTATGAACACATATTTATTGCTATATAGATTGATGTCTAAAGATACTTGAAGTCAACACATATAAATGTGATTATTTATATCTATGCTTTTAAACTATTCATTTACACCATTTAGGAAATTTAAAATACTCTGTTCTTTGGAAATTTAGTATAACTAATGTTAGCTGTAAGAAAAATTATAAAATCAATGAAAGAACTAAGAACAATTGAGAGCATGTATTTCTATTACATATCACAAAGAAACATGCATAGCTAAGTAGACAGAAAATTGCCAACAGGAACATCTTACTTGGGAAGGCAGAACCTAGAAGGGTGCAGGCTGGGGTCACCAGAGCCAGGGAGCATATCTGGGGGATGGTCCTGAGAGGCAGGGGCCATCCACGTCCCTGGGCAGCAACAAGGGACAGCATTGCCTGGGGTTGTGAGCACAGGGGAGCTGCAAGAGCCAGGGAAGGTATTGTCATCTCTACACTGTGTTTGTCAGAACACACAAGGAATATCACCCTGCATGCAGGAAAGTCACCAACACACTGGCTGGAGGTTACAGGAAGCCACTAAGGCGGTGGGACAGAGGTCCTTGCCCTGCAAGAGGCAGCGACACAAGTTGAAACAGGAAGGGCTCAGGCTGGACATAAGGTAAAGCCTGTTTCACAGGACAGTCCTGCGGTGGAGCCAAGGCCTGAGGAAGCTGGAATGTCTCCTGCTTCCAGATTCTCCTGTCCTGACTGGCTGCAGCCCTGAGCTGTAGCTTCACCCCACAGCTAAAACTGCTCTGGTTAGAGCCTGGGACTGGAGAATTCCCTGGGCCCATGCCATCCTGTGTGAGTCCTCAGATCTGTGATTCTTGTTGAGAACAAAATATAATTAGGCTTGGTTGGTTGGTTTATAGCATCTAGAGTTAGAATGATCCTTCCCTTTCTATATAGCTTTCTGGAGGTACTTTTCCATTTTCATCATGCAGTAGAATGTGCCTTAGTGTGAATGTCTGCCCCAAATCAGCTGCTCACATGGGGTTTTTTGTAGTAACAGACTCACTGCCTCTTTCCACTCAATACTTAATGCCATTCCATTCATCAGTTCACCAGTTCAAAATCTACACCTTGTTTATGATTTCCTGTTACAAAGAACACTTGCCTGTTCCCTATACCTTTCCAGTCCCCTATCTCTTAATTATTTCTCATGACTATCTGATTTCCTAATACCCATATATCACCACAAAGACTGAGAAAAACATAGAAAATGAAGACCCAGATGATGGTACCAAAGAGACCTGAAAATTGTCAGTTGCTAATATATCATTATTCATATCTACACCACCAAGTATATGCAAATTGAGCAACAACTAACTACCATAAAGATAATTTTGCACACGTGAAACAGTCTATAAGGATTTACCCAGATAATTTTCCCTCTGCTATAAATTATGTAAAGTCAGAGGAGCTTGCTAAAGTGATTTTTCTTCCATTCTGTATGCCAAGGCTGATACTAAGGATATAGCACGAAATAATTCTGCTAATATAATTTTGCATAGTTTCTCATGGACATTTAAGCACACAGAAGGAAACTAAATGACTGAGTTATATCTGCATATGATAAGAGTGGAAATTTCCAACAGCATGTTGAAATGTGGATTTGGTTAAATACAACACCAAGCAAGCATATTTGTTAACACATTTAAAACAGGTTTTTTGGAAGAAGATAAGTAAATGCCTATGTAAGTCAGTGAAGACATATCCCTATACTATAAAATCATAATTTGCGTTAAAACAGCAATTTCAATTAAAATGCAGCTCTGTTTTCTGAAGTTCAAAAAATCCTATGCTATGCACTAAGCTTAGCAGACTAAAGGTTCAGAAACAAGGGGACAGAAGAAATACCTGCTCAATATATAGTATTTTGCCTTTATGTTTTTTTCTTTCTCTCCCCCTTCATTGGTCCCTTTCAAGCAATTTCATCAAAGCAGCCCACTAATTCTTGTTGGATTCTGAAACCACAAAAAGCAAATGGTTTTGAATTAACCATTGAAAATTTACCCACTATTACTGACAATAGTATACTATACAATACCTATTTCAGGTATCAGGATTCCAACAAACCCACCTAAGACAAAGAGGCAGAATAGGCTGATTCGTTAGTGGTGGTGGTGGAGAGGGCAGTGGGAGGAGGAAAACTGAGAAATAAATAGCTCATAGAGCTGTTTCTGCAATAAATCATTCCCATATTTTCTTCTCTACAGGTTAAAACCAAAGAGACAGAAATTCATGCACATATATTCCAAAGTCTGGATCCAACTTCACTGTACACCATCCACTGTAGTTTCTAAATAGACAGACAGTATCCTGCAGGTTTAGGCACATTTCTCAATATATGTAAAAAATAAGTTATTTGCTTCTTTAGATTCATACAGGGAAGCCAGAGTGCTTCATCAAGCTTAATGTAGAAAGGTAAAAAATCCTTCTACAACCTATTTCATCCCAATTCTGATTTAAATCATAAAGAACCAAAGGCAAAAAAAGTTTATCTCTGTTGAAGATAACACAATAGGTTAGCAATGCATGCAGGAATAAAAGTCACATCACCCTTTTCTTGCAACACAGAATGCAACAGACTTTTTCCACAGCATGGAAAAGAAGTAAAAATTATCATGTAGAAGGTTGAGTCTGGAATTCGTGGTAGCAAGTGAAGGAACTGGCTCTGAGTACTTAGACCATGTTAAAATCATATTTTGCTCCCTGCAATTTCTCGATAAAATACTCCGGAAGCTGCTCAAAGGGCAAGGTATACAGCATCAGAATCACAGAACCAGAGAATTGGGGAATTGGAGAATCATAGAATCGTTTTGATTGGAAGGTACTTTTATAGGTCCTGTCGTCCAACCTCCCCTGCAATGAACAGGGACATCTTCAACTTGATCAGGTTGCTGAGAGCCTTGTCCAATTTGACCTGGAATCTTTCCAGGGATGGGGCATCTACCACCTCTCTGGGTAACCTGTTCTAGCGCTTCACCACCCTTACTGTAAAAAATTTCTTCATCTAGTATAAATTTTCCCCCTTTCAGTTTAAAGACATCACCCCTTTTCCTATTGCAACAGACCCTGCTAAAATGTTTGTCTCTTTTTTCTTATAAGCCCCCTTTAAGTACTGAAAGGCTGCAATAAGGTCTCCCTGGAGCCTTCTCTTCTCCAGTCTGAACAACCCCAACTCTCTCAGCCTGTCTTCATAGTAGAAGTGTATCATCCTTCTGATTATTTCTGTGACACTCCTCTGAACCTGTTACAATGGGTCCATGTCATTCATGAGCTGAGGGCTGCAGAGCTGAATGCAGTAGTGCAGGTGGGATCTCATCAGAGCAGAGTAGAGGGGAAGAATCATCTCCCTTGACTTGCTGGCCACACTTCTTTTGATGCAGTTCAGGGTACAGCTGGCTTTCGGGGCTGCTAGTGCACATGCACAGCTCATGCCCAGCTTTTTATCTGCCAGTACCCCCAAGTCCTACTCAGAAGGGCTGCTCTCAATCCTTTCATCCCCCAGCCTGTATTGATACTGGGGATTGCCCCAACTCAGGTGCAGGACCCTGCACTTGGCCTTGTTGAACCTCGTGAGGTTCACACAGAATCACAGAACAGTAGGGGCTGGAAGGGACCTTGGTTGGGAGGGATCATCTACTCAAACCTCACTGCCAAAGAAGGTTCACCTAGAGCAGGCTAGACAGGAACACATTCACATGGGTTTTGAACATCTTCAGAGAAGGAGACTCCTTCCAGTGCTCCATTACCCTCAAAGTAAAGAAGGTTTTCCTCATGTTCAGATAGAATTTCCTGTGTTCCAGTTTGTGTCCACTGTCCCTTGTCCTGTCGCTGGTCCCCACCAAAAAGAGTCTGGCCCAACTGAAAACTGAATTCAGTACACAAGGAGTTGTCAACAGATCAACTTCTGTGATCAGTTACAGGACAGGGAAAATTTACCTCTGCATAACAAAGAACTTTCTTAGGGGTCTGTTCTAAATGAATTCCTGGGAGGATGATATTCCATCCTCCTCTTTGTCCAGACCTCACTATCTTCTGGTACTAATGCATATTCCTTCCTACCTTCATCATAAATAGGAATGATAATAAGAACCTATCATAGTACATTCATATTCAAAAAAGTAGATTGTCCCAGTGCCCAGACTATTCCACCTGAGGAAGAGGGAAGAACAAATATTGCTGCAGCTGAAGAAGATGAGGCAAGAATGACAGAGGGCAAAAACCCACATGGAATAGAAATAAGCTTCCCATTCAAATAGTAATCTTTGTGTAGAATGATAAATAACTAATGCTCTTTGGATAAGACATTATAGCCATAAAAGGTTGTACAAGATACATACATTCGTGTCAAAAGCAACAATCTCTTTGTAGCAGAAGTATTACAGTTGACTGTCATTTCAAGGCTAGATATTATATGTCCTATATCTTGTGGCAAAATTTTCATGATAAACCAACTGTTTAGACTCTACCAATAATATTTTGCTGCTTGCTTTCCCAAAAGTCTGCAAAAAATCTGGTATGATCAGACTGAGAAACATCTTGTTATAAGGCATAATGGAGCACAGCCAACATATTTGGATATAGGCCTGCACTACTAATCTGAAAGCTACAAGTAAGACAAGCCATGGAAGACATGCAAGGGTAAAACTAAAGCTGACTCGAACATATTCTTTAAATAAGGATTTAATAAGATAATTATGGAACGTTAATTAAAAATGCCAACAGACTGAACACATCCATCATGATTTAACAATTCAGTATGTGATAACTGTTCATTGAAACCACATTGTGCTTAACAGTACTGCAATTGAGGATTAGCAATTTAGGATTTATTCTGATTTTGTGGTCATCCATTTTCAAGTAATTACTGTTCTAAAACTAGATAGTAGAAGCAGAAGAAATGCTACAAAACTGTTCTGCAAGCAGCCACTCAATTCTGACCTCACGCACACTTTAGGCAGGTCTACAAAGACACTTATTTCTTTATCTGAGCATGGAAACATGAGTTTATCTATAGGCATGCTTATACAGTGCTTCTAAGAGTTTATGCTCTTGAACACCACCACTGTAAGCTTTATAGTAACCATGAGAATCACATTAACATCCTTAAAATGAAAAAGAAACAACCAAACAAAAAAACCCCAACAACAACAACAAAAAAAAAACCCAACCAAAAAAAAACCCAAAACCAAACCAACCAACCAAACAACAACAACAACAACAACAACAAAAACACAAAAAACCCCAAACAACCCCAAAGAAAAGACAACAGACAGGGCAAAGAAAACAGACTTTCTGGCACTGACAGTGAAGATGTTAGAATCCAAGCCTTCTGATCATCAGTGTATAGTATGCACCACTGCTTTTTGCTGATACTGAAACTGGCAGTGTCCTACTCAACACAGCTCAGGAGCAGGAGTTTCCAAAACATCAGTGTCCTAGACCAAAGGCAACTCCATAAACCAGGGCAAGATATGATGGCACACATGATAGCTAGGAAATATGCAGGCATACAAACTTGCTTTTAGGTCAGCAAAACTAAATTTAGACTCTGAACCCTGCCAGTGATTTTTCAGTAGTATAATTTTTCTAGGAATAATGCCCTGGCATAGCTTAGTGTGACCCAAAAAGGAAAAAGTTAAAACATGTCTAACATTCTCTAATCACTCTGATGTGCTACCTCTCTCTTATATAGTCAAAGCTCCCTTGGCTGGATTATTTAGCCCTCATCCTCAGGAGGCAGCCTGGGCATCTGTGAACAGAGAATGGAAAGAAAATAATTGCCCCTTCTTTTGCAGCAATGTTGAGAGGCATTGACCAAGGGTGGAGGACTGCAGGCAGAGTTTCTATTGATTGCAAGAGGCAGTGTTGATCCCAAAGTCTCTGTGCCTATATTCAGTGCAGCTAAGAAAGTTCTGTACAACTGGGAATCAAGAGGAACGTTCTTCAAAATCCTCTGGTCCTGAAGCATCACAGGTCATAGTTCAGAAGCCTCTGGTAAAGCAAAACTGAAAGAATAAGCTGTGACTTTTTCCTTCAGTCTGTTTCAGACAGATTGGTAGTGAGCATTTGCTAAAATGTCTACATTACTTCAGACTTCTGAGACTCATGTTGCAAACATGGCATCTAGAAAGGCATACACACATTATAAAGAGATGTGTGGGTGTAACCATATCTGCAATTCACGATATATGGCACATATATGTATTATATATACACACACAAAGAAAGATGGAAAATTAGCAGAACTTCAAAGATATATCAGCCTGACATGGAAATATGAGGGTATGAGAAATAGTAAACTTGCAAGTAGCTAAAGCTACGCAACTACATTTTTCATTAGAGTGTTCAGTTAATATTTACAAAATAGAAAATCAGCAAACATTGGCCTAGCCATAGAAAGAGGAATTCTTAGTTAAGGATGGCTTTCCTCCAAAATGTTTAAATGAGCTACTCATTTCATCATCACTAGTTTTTAAAAGATTATTGCTCTCTTCATTCATACCTTGTCTTTTATAAAATAATACCAGGTGAAATTCATGCCCTCAGGTATGGGAGAAAGCTTGGAATACCTCAGATCTTCCTTGCTAGACAACTTTAATATTATTCTTTCATCTACCTCTTGTTTACTCGTTGTACCTTAGTTAATAAATTCCATTAAAATTATATAATTTTTTTCCAGTGATATAAAAATGAGGAATTGTTCATTTCAAACAAGCAAGACCTTATAGAACAGTGATGTTGAGTGTTTGGTTTGAAAAGCTAGGACTATATATATTTTGAGTGTAATAACTCTTCTTAACTAATTTCCTACATGAACTACAGTTGCAATTTATAGTTTTGAAAGACTTTTATTAAAATTCACAGAAACAACATTTGCACATATAAATAGCACCCCCATATTTCATTAGTGCAAAACAAGCTACTAGTTATTTGAATAACGCTCATGTAGGGTGGAAACAGCGTAATGTAAAAATAGTTTCCAGTACCTCAGTGTAGCAAATAGAAAAGCTACTTAATGTGATGGAAACTAGGGAAATCTTCAATTGTAGGGAAGGGGTGTCTGGAACTGATACAAATAAATTTAACTCTGTTTAAGTACTGTGGAGACCAAAGAGTGTTCTATATCATTACACAAACAATGGCTTAGTTGTGTTTCAATTTTTCATTTTCCTAACGTGGGCAAGACTAAGAACTCAATCTTTCTAAAAAAAGCCTCCTTTCTTCCTGTGTCAACTCCAGCACTAGATATGGTCACAAGACAGTTTTGGCAGCTGTGGAACCTGGATTCAAAGCTTTAGAATGTAATCTTTTTTTGTTCTGAGCACTGGTGTCTTGAGTGGCTTTCTAACGGAAAAAGAAAAATATAGGAACAGTCAGGGATCCAAAACATGCAATGGTCATGCTTCTATTTTTAAAGGGATGTAAGAAATATCATTTTGAGCCAATCAGAAAAATGGACAATAAAACATGAGAAGCTTCTGGTGTCTGAGTACTTGTAGACATTTAGAATTAAGGTACGTGGAAAATGCCAATGGTCCATCCTGTTATTTGCTTATGATTATCCACAGATCTCTAAATCCATTTGATGTTTTCCCCTTTTAAAGGAGGTGAACCTTTAAGATAAAAACCTTGATCAACTTAGAGCAATTTAATTTGGAGGAAACAATAACAATTTTTTTAAATATAGACTGAAAAATATTTAAAACTTTTGTGGCAGGAACTCACTTTTGCTGAAAACAGTCCATGCTCCAAACAGCAAGTGGGTAAAGGGCAGTCCTGAATGCACGCTGAATTATGAGGCTGAAGTTTAACAGAATATTTTTTTAAAGATTACTGTGATGTATTTAAGAACCTGGCAGTTATCAGTTGTGAGAAGAGTAACACAAAGGATGATATTATTCATTAAAATCAGAACACAATTTATCAGGCAGTGGACAAGTGGTTTTTTTGAACTGATGAAACAGCTGAACCAGGTTACAAGGAAGAAGAGACCCACTATCTGCAGTCAAGTTTTCATTTCTCTGGAAAAACTGAAGAGGCTACTCTCATGTCTAGACATATGACATTCTCCCACAGCAATGTTTAACTGTTGGCTTAGGGGTATCCTCTTGGTCTATAGACACTAGTTTTGGCATGAAAGGGAGCTTGAAAAAGCATTTTCTGCCATGTCATGCAGCTGCTACACATGGCCTGTGAGAAGTCTGTGCCCTAATTGTTTCCCACTGCTTTTCTTACTACCCCAGACAAAATCCCAGTTTGATTTGAATCTCTCCAAGGGCTTTATTTTCCAGAGAGCTCTTAAATAATTCCTGGTCTCTAGGTTTAAGTGAACATTCAGACACCTCTGTTTTACATCTCAAAATATAAAGGTCAATCTTACGGTCTTTCCAGGACAGACTCATGATTTTCAAATAATTGGTTTGACAGCAATATACATAGGGCTGTCTTAGCTTGCATCAAGGAGATCTGTTCTCTGCAAAGAGGAAATACAAGGTATACTACTCAGAAAAAACAAAAGCTCTTTTGATATCTCCAACTTTTACTGGGAATTGCAGGGTATTATTATAGTACCATTGTTAACAGCCTTAAGGCATAGGCCCGGAAAGCTATACACATCTGCTCACCGACTGTGGCCATTCTCTCATTTACACCATAAGAGGCTTAACTGGCACCTCTGGAAAGGCATCTCTTCTCCCAAACTGTTATGGAGTTACAGGGATACTACTTTTTCACATCAGAATTGAATCAGTCTTTTCAGATGCTTTCAGTTACCCACGAAAATAGTCACACATGTTCTTTTTCTGAAAGAGTGAAGACATTCTTCAGACAGTAACTTCTAAATCTGGATGATCAACCCAGATTTACCCAGAAAGCATCAAATCAGCTCATGTCATGATCAGGGGAAAAGATAAAGCTTAAAGACTCTTATGAATTATAATTAAGACACTTAGCTGCACATCTTTCATTGAGGCTCTGTGTACATACTGATGTTGAAAAGCTGCAAACAGATAACCCTATCTTACGTTAATAATAGGACTCTTAAAAAAAGAACAAAAGTAAGATTTACTGGGGAAGAATGATAAAAGAGGTTGTTTTCTCTATGTCTCATTTGTTAGAAAAACATCTTTGTGGTAGATTTTCTCATTAGATACAACATGACCACAGTGGAAATTACAGGGAAATAGGGTCCTATGAATTGGAAAAATGTTGTGCTTTCTGTTCTAGAAAAAATACACCTCTACATCCGCAACAGTTTTTGCATCACTCTAGCCAAGCCACTTGCAACATTTCTTCTCATGAATTAGTAATCACATACTCTTTGCTCTTGTAGATGCCTTAACTGTGATTTTCAGCTTGATCGACAAAGATTCTGAGCGTTCACGATTGCATGTGAGGTCAATAGTTCCCCTCTGAACTTACTACTATGTCATGTGAGGTGAATTGAAAAAAACAGATCCTTGTGTCTCTGACAGAGCACTTAAGAAAAGTAGATGCTTTTGAGACTAATGTCTGTCAGCCTCTGAGTCTACATCCATAAAATAGGAAGAATATTCTGTACCTGCTACAGAAATTTAGGAAAACAAATTCACTAATATTTAAGAAATAGAAATTTAGAATAAGTGCCATAGAAAAACCCTTGGTGAAATTAATGCTCATCTTTGAAATAAAGTCTACATAGCACACAGCAAACAATTCAGGAGACCACACACACAATTAAAATATTTCAGGCAAAATACAGAAAAATTACTCCAAACTCTTCCGTACTACCTGTTCCCTACTGACTCAGTCATTTACAGAAAACCATATGTGCTCCCGTAGCTGAAGACGGTATCATGAAGAGATTAGGTTGGAATAAAAGTTCCAGTAGTCACATTTAAATGGAGATTGCAGTGTCACATTTCCTGTGTGATATTCTTTTCATTGTGGCTGTGTTTTCATACTTACAGAGCTCCACAGAAAGATCACAGGAATGACACAGCATCCTTGTGAAATAATAATAAAAAAAAAGAATGCTACCTTGAAGTCAGATCTATGAAAAATTCACAGACTACTACACTTATAAACACAGCACAACTCAGAAAACAACAAATCATCACTGATATCGACAAAATGGTAATAATATCTTGCTTCTCTGGGCCACAGAGAACAAATATTTTCACTAAATAACAGCTTAAGCCATACCTCCTTGATGAGTAGACAGGAGTAGCGAAAGACTGGCAGTTTCTATTCAATTAATCTTTATTGTCCTGGAAATGAAGCCATTGCTTGATACAATTTTGAACTGCCATAAAATTACCCACAGCAGTAGAAAAAAGTATTGGTTTTGCCTGATCTGAAATAATCTCTTAGCAGTTGTAAAGCACTAAGGATAACTTGTCTGAGAGCAGATAGATTAGCACAAACACAGTGGATTGTTAAATACATTCACTCCTTTTGTTAACTGGATTTTTTGACCAGAGCAACAAGACTTATCAATAGACACCCACCTCATTCTTCCAAAGTCCTTGTTTTGCATGCTCCCACCAATGGTAACTGGCTAACATTCACTCATGCACTAAGAAAGGTAACTTCAGGCATTGCCCTCTGAGGCTATGAGAAAAAGTTGATTCAAAAGGCAGTAAGCATGGCTGTGCCAACACTTAATTATTCTAGAATTACTTTCCTTTTCTTTTCCTGTCCTACAGAGCCTTTATTTTTAACTTTAATCTCTAAACTACATCACCAAGTCATGGTAATATCAGATGCTAATGCACTACCACTTCTGTTAAACCAGAATGAGTTGAACATCATGATACATTAGCCCTTGAAACTATAGGGCCTAAAAAGGTAATGCAGCTTAAAATCAGCCAGCTTGCTTTTTTTTATATCAAAGCATGATTAAGCATAACTCCCAAGTTCTTTACCTCCACATTCCTTTCTTCAAAAACATCAGAGAATTAGCTGCTAGACAGATGCTAAATCCTTCAGGTCTGAGATAAATATCTTGCCAGCCATATATACAAGAGAGAAAATATCTATTTTACATAAAACTGCTTTCCCTGCTTGTTACATTCCTTAGTGCATTATATAAAATTATTCCTTTCAAATAATTTCTTATTTTTAAATAACCTGTGAATTTAACTTCACTTATTTATATTTAATAAAAAATAAACTCTCTGGTATGTGAAAATCAAGCAACGGCTGTCGAAACTCTGAATGAGAATAATTTTCATTAGATAGCGATTATTTTCATTACATAGACTGTGCTTCTATTGAAAAAGTTTGTCCTCAAAATAATGAAAATTCATGCATTTGACATCCATCCTGTGAACAAGCCTTTATTTACATGGAATTTCCAATATTTTTAGGGCCACATTTCTATGTGAGATATCTAATTTTGTAACTTTCCACAAATTAATGAAGCAGAATGAAAGACCTATTACAAAGTCTGTTATTTCTGGAAGTATTTCTGATCAAATATGTTAGAATAACAGAAGATTCCTACCGGGTCTTCTGTTTTGTGGTTATTCAGCAAATCAGATAGGAAATCATCATGAAGACTTTCTCTCCGAATCAATGTAAATTCACGTAGGAAAACTGCTCCTTGATTTTGGTCTCCACAAACCTAGAAGGAAAACATAACATTAGGAAAAGAAAAACTGAAATTCTGCCATACTCATAATATCCAGATAAATCAGAAGAGAAGATTAAGATGTCTATTAGTGGTCCTTTGTCTTCTGTTATTAAACTCACTCTAACTGGTCAGCATTGCTACTAATCAAAACAAAGACAGGCACTTAAAGATAGTCAATGAGTTAATGAATAGCTGCTATTTACATGAGATTCTGTTGTAAAATAAGTTTCTATGTTGCTACTTGCAACTATGATCTATAAGGCAGTTAATGGTTAAAACCTTTTTTTTATTTTTTATAATTAATTAATATTTAGAGTGTGTTTTTACTTTTTGGAACAGTATTTTGTCCAGTAGTTTGTCCAGTATTTTGACTGCTCTGCCATAAGGACTTATAGCTTAAAACTTCTGAGGGACAGAAAAAAAGATTGTATACAAGTATTATGGCTATCCAGCTTAAATATGCACAGATGTTCAAAATAATTTAAACTAACTTTACACTTACTGTTTTCAAGTTTAGGAATCAATCTACTTGAGTAAGAGGTTTTTTCTTCAGTCAGTGTCTAACCAATGCCTATCAAAATGTCCTAGGTACTATTATGGCAATGCGATAGTTTTTGGAAATAAATAATGAAACCAAATCCACATCATTCTTCATATTCCCATATCCTTTTATTCTTTTGCTATTCAAGCTAAAAAACGCTATTTGGGGGTTTTGTTTGGTTGGTTGGTTGGTTTTGGTTTTTTAGGTATCTAGTACACTTTAAATGAAAACTTGTGAAGTATCAGGGAAGTTTTTTATGTATTAATTGAATATGCTGGTTTTCGTTAGACTGACTACAAAGACTTTCTCTAAAGGTGAGATATCCAAAAATATTGTTAACAATGAGAAATAGGGAGTATATTACCAAATGAAAACATGTAGATTTTTCAGTTTTCAGCACTTCACACCATGTTTTGAAGGTGACTCAGCTTGAGAGAACAGTAGGTTTTATCAAAACAGTTAAGTACTTCTGACAGCAGACTGCAGCTCTAGTATGAATTAGGCAAGTGTAACAATCCTAAATTATTTATTTATATGAGATACTAATTCATCTTCCTATAAAGGTATGTGAGATACACCTGCATGGTAATTGTGAAGTCTGGAGTCTCCGGTTATCTCTTTCTCCATCCGTAAGACAAGACCCTATAAGCAGGAATGGTAGATACAGTGTTTTCTCATGTATTTAAGATAAGCACAGGACTTATGAATGGACTCTTGGGTTATTATTCATGGCTGCTGTATTACTAAATTTATTTTACCAAGAAGAAAGCCCATGTTTGGCTGCTTTTATTATGATTCCTTCTTGTACTCATCCTTCCGCATAGCCAGATGCCACAGTTATCCTGGCTTTACTTATCCTAGCTGGAAGTTCAGTGAAAAGGAAAGGCCTGGGAGTACCATGAATATGATGTGTAGTGTCCAGGGGGAGGATGAAGTATAGATTTGCCTTGCCACTCCCTACAAGAGAGTTGGTATTGCTGTTTGGGAGGAGGCGGTGCTCCCTGCCAGCTGGGAAGTGAGATCAGAGTTTCTGCAAAGTTAGTGCAGCTATAATGGGGTGACTAGAAGGAGATGAGCTAATAAAATGGAAGTGGGGGATGGGAATATCTTAGAATAAAGTAGGTAATGGGAAAAAGCAAGAGCCCCTGAATCCAAATTGCACGCTGGCAAATATTGAAGGCTTTCTCTTCGATGTAAGCCTCTTGTCTCTACTAGTAAAATAGAGGGCACACAACTCTTTTGGTAGCTCTGAGCTTCTTCGCTGAAAATTTTAAGTAAAAAAAAAAAAAAAATCTCTTTCCATAAAAGGAACCAGGTTTTACAAGTGTGGAGTTTTAAAATTTTTAGTTAGCTTGTTGTCTTGTGGACAACATTGAGAGATACACCCACTGATATTATTCTTATATTATTGAGTCATGGCAATGAAGAATTCTCAAGGGTGTCAAAGGAAGAAAAATGCATATGTCAAAAAAAGAAAAAAAAGAAGCCCTACTACTGACACATATTCTTTTTGTAATAAAAAATATGACCAAATCATTATGTTACAAAGAAAAATGTCCTTGAAATAGCTTGTATTACATAAAAATGTTTCATCCCAGGAACAGCAAAAATCTTCAACTATAAAAGTTATTTCAAGAAAGGAAATTTGTAGTTCTATTTTGTTTTTAAGTCACAGTCTCTACTTGTGATTATAAACACAGTCAACAACTGCAACAATAAAATTATGATTAATTAGGCTTTCTTGCAATTTCATTCTAATTGCAGAAGTCAAATTACAAACCATAATAAACCAACCTCCTCACTAGTTATTCATCTTCCTACTTAGCTTATTTTCTCCCTATACAAATATACCCAGTATCTGCAAAATCTTTGCCTTCTAAGAGCAGTCAGCTTCCTGTTATTTCAATTTCCAACTGATTTTCAAAAAGAAAGCACACCTGCTGAAGTACAGTGTTATCTTCCTAAGTTAACAATAGTTAAAATAAAGACTTCATAAGGTATGCATTTGCAGTATCAATAATCGTTGTAAAGTATTGCCAGCCTCTAAAACTTGAATGTTTAACATATCGATATTAATGCTTTAGCTGCTGACAATTACATGTAAGGGAAGTGGATGCTACAGACACTATTCAGGAAGAACAGAGACCAAGAGAGAAGAAAAAAGACATTGGGAAATGGAGGATGAAGGAGGAAGATGAGAATTAAAAAACACAAGAAAAGCAGTAATGAAAGCACGAATTTTTAATTATTTTTTTTACTCAGCAAATCTGAATGATAAAATCTTGAAAAAAATGACAGAACTAAAAACATGCGGTCATCTAAAAAGGTTTATTTTTCTCTTAATTTATGGTGTACACTTTTCTGCTGTGCGAAGTAGCTCCTCTTAGGTTCACTGTAATTTATACATCTGCTGGTGAAACACAGCCCTTGTAGAGTATGGCAATCTTTACTGAGAGAGCTGGAATCAATCCGTTTAAGATGAGCATCATTAAATTTAATTAATATCCGGAAAGACTGTTTTCCATTTTTCAAGTTTCCTTAAAGTCTTGACTACACATATATCACATATATTCTCCTAGGAAACATACTGTAAATGTAACACAGCCATCACTTCTATCATGCCTGTTTCTTCATTTTATGATCTGATGAGCTCAGAAAACACTCTCTAAAAATAAGGCAACTGAACCCCTCTTAGGTAGGGAGCAGTCCATGTGAAGAAACAGTGGCCTGGCATAAATCCAACCTTTATCAGAAGCAATCATCTGCAGCACTACGACAATTTTTCAAGAATCTGCAAACAACTTTAAAATTGAGATTTCACTAATACATACATGAAGACCATCAGAACAGCACCAGAATTTCTCAGCATGAGAATATCTCATCTGGGTATTCAGATGCCCAACTGATGTTACAAAGGGTTTTTTTTTTAAATTGAGATGAGACAAAAAATACCTAAGCAATAATGTTCTTCTCATTTTAGCTGAGTTCCTATTTCTCTGAGATCAGTGTGAAAAATGAGTTTTTCCATTAGATCCAGTGGTGTGAGCCCACGAGGCAGAAATACTAGAGGAGCCAGGCAGGTAAATACAGAATTAGAAAATAAAAGGTTTATCACAAACCAGAAAGTGGAAGGATGCATTCTAGCCTACAGAGTTTATGTTTTCCAGCATTTAAGTACTGTCCCACCGCGTGATCAGCAATAAAGTAAACTACTAATAATTCTTTCTGAGCAAGGTGTACTTACTAGCGATACTTTGCTGAATTGAAGACACAGAAATAACCAGGAATCTGATTTAAATAACCATAGTACCTTCAATAGCATCTTTATCAGCACAGAGGCCAAGGGATTCCATTGTATCTCATTCACAAAGTAGAAATATCAAATGGCCTCAAACATTTATAATTGTCTACTTGGGCACACCTGTGGAGAAGTTTAAATGTGACAGTTCTTCAGCTGAGGCTTTTCTTATTTTGCATATTCAAAGTCCAAAGCACCCAGAAAGCTATTACTAACATCACAACTTGAGAAGGGGAGGGGGAAGTACTGGTTTATTAAAAATGCATCGTCTGACAAAATTATTCTAAAAATCTTTTATCTAAAATTCTTTATGCTTACTGGGGTTTTGGTTTTTGAGAGGTCTAGAGTGTATTGATGATGATAAAGATTACTTTTCCTTATTAGTAATATCATTAGGCATGAATCTCTTGGATTTTATGACAGAAACAAATTAGAACATGAAGCATATGACAGAAATTAAGATATTAGATACCAGAAAGGAAGCAATGACATTTACAGTGAGGGATGAGAAATAAAGGCTTTTAAGAAGCTGAGTTATCGCGGAACACACTTTTTGGTTTAAACTCCATTCTGTAAAACATAGCAACTTGTCCATGTGTTTCATTAATCTGAAATACTCTCAGTAAAAGCTAATCACAACATTTCTCTTTCCTGCCTCACACTTCCAAGTGAAAGAGTGCCATACTTTTGTATTGGTAACAAGAACTGCATTGCATCCTTCAGACCTGCAAGACACAATCATGTAAGAAGGAAGGGCATCCCAGAAGACTCTTGGGTGCATCTATGCAGCTGCCATCTGCCAAATGAACCTGATTAGTACCAGTGGTGCCTGAAGAAAACATTTAACAAAAACTCCTAGGAAGTTCTGAAATAAGAAAATTATTACTGTTGCACTTATGCAACAGTAATAACTATACTTATGCACTTCTATGACTTTACGCTACAGTAGTGATCCACATTGTTTTTTTATTCTCCAAAATGGAATTAGGATGGGTAGATAGGGGTACAAGCCCAATGCCAGGTCCCAGATTTAGAAGTGATTATAGTTTGGCTCCAAATCTGAAATCTGAAAGTTTTTGTCTTTACCAAAGTCCAAGTAAGAACTAAAAATATACACAGATTTTACAGCCTGATTCTGCCACTGTTAATAATTCTGACCACTTTTCATTCCTCCAGGGAGAGCCAGAAAGCTAAGCACAATTTAAAGTCTATTCTGTGTGTTTCCTCCTGGGAATTTTCTGGGTATAGACACACTGTTTTTCAGTGGAACACATGCAAAAGGATATACCACACTATTTCATTAAGGACATCACTTTCCAAATGCTGCATTTCTGCACTACACATTAATACACTAGTTCTTCAGAAATGTTGAAGATTTCCCAAACACGTTTTCTAGGTCCCCATAGCAAAATATGCAGGCCCAGGTAATCAGAGAGGCTATGTCAATGCATTTGTAATAGGGTTGACAATGTGAAGCCTTTACTGTCACAGTCAGCTCTTGCTTTAAACTGAAGAACAGAAGAATCCATGCCTAATGTGACTTGAGTGATAGACTCCAAAACAAAAATCTAATTATTAGACAGAGATAGCAATACCTCCAGCTTGATTTTTTCTTTCTTTTTCACTTTTGCATTCTCACAGATTTAGCTAGGGCTGTGAAGCTGTCATCTCACAAAAACTCCCTTCCCTTCTGTAAAATTTAATTCTGTTTGGATTCAGTCCAAACAAATGGTTTTCTGGCCAAAACAACCAGAAGAATAAAACTAAAAGTGTTTTTTCTTCTGCTTTTGTGAGACCAGACAAGATGATTTCTATGCCACTGTAACAAAACCAAAGTAAACTGTGGGCTATTGTAATAAACCTTCTACAGGTGACAAGGCTAAGTTTTTAGTGACCCCATATCCAATTACCAATTTGCTTATGTGGGTGTAGATAGCTTTCACATGAGCATCTGGAGCTTCTCCCTTACTGGCATAGAGGACAATCACCTGCTGGAGTGGTGTCACTCCATATACAGAAAATATTTACCACACAAAAAGGCAGGAGAAGCCTCAGGTGATTGTACTTGTGACTCTCATGCAGTCACAGCAAGTAGAAGTACTGTCAGAAAGTAGTCAGATTCTCAAAATGTTATCTGTGTTTTCCTCCCATCTTCAATTCTCCAATGCCCTTGGAAGAATTTCAGCATGAATTTCTACTGAAGGTAGAAGAGACTGTTACAGTTCTAAGCTAACTGCTATCTGCAGGATTTTTTTTCTATCTTTCCTGTTAGTCTGGTTTGAAGAAGTATGGGGAACTCTGTTTATTCACACAGAATTTTTTTTTTTTTAAGGTAACCTTTAGAGGCTAGATTCCCAGATTTTCTTGGCATGGATATTCGGTAGGTATTTATTGTCTTACAGCCCTTACATTTTATGGCTTTCATGGTCAGCTTGCTAACTTTCTTTTAAAAGGAAGAAAGGGTTGTCTAGATTTACAAATTAAATCAACCCTAAGAGAGCATTTCTCACTACTGCAATACCTTATTCTGATGTCTCAAAGTAGGACTGTGTGTCTTGGGAAGGAAAAGTTACATGACGGAAACAGAAAAACAAACAAACAAAAAAAATCCTTACTGCTATGGAAAACAAACTTTTCATGGGATCTGAATATCAATAGTATTGTTTTCTGGTTCCAGTCTTTCCAAACTGTGATGATATTATTGTTTCTGAATTAACAGCCTGTCTCTTAGGAAACTGGCTACTGTTTGTAGTGGTTTTGTAGGTTTAGAATTTTTAAAGGGAAGGAGGTTCTTATTTGGCTTCTCTGAAGGTACTCACAAAGTGCTTCAAAATACAAACCCAAATAGTAATTTACTTCCCAAGGGAATGTTTTATTCAACAGTGAAATGTTCCCACCAGAAATCTTTTTGCTTGTCTTGAAATATATTTAATCTTTTTTCTTTCCTCCCTGTCTTTCCACAGAGACTGAATTCATTATTATCCTAATGGTAATGCCCTGACTTCTTTTAAAGCTCTGTGAAGGAAATGTGGCTTTGTGCTAATTATTTTCAGTTCTTAAACAGCCACAATAGAAGAGTCTGGTTAATGTATTCATTGAAGGAATTATTTAAGCTCCATTTCAGTCTCTCATTATAAATGAACAAAAGAAACAAAAAGTGATTTGCACTCAAGAATTACAGCATGAAGTGTCCCTGAAACAAAACCACCAGCCACTAGCATCTTGGACAGACATTAGCTATGATGGGTATAAATTTGTAAAGCATGCACACGCCTACACTTGACCTACAGTGTACCAACAAGGGAGAAAGCCAATATGGCCCCATTAAATGGAGTGGCAAAAATGCAGAATGCACAAAAACACAGCAATTCTGCTGCCAAGCAACCTTAGCCAAAAAAGAAGGTGGGAGGGAGGAAGTGGAGAAAGGAGAGGAAAAAAAAGAAGAGCAGACTGTGGGGGGGGGGGAAAAGGGGAAGTCAAACAGAAGTAAACAAATCAAAGTTATACAATTCCTTTTAAATCTTGCTGATTACAACCTTCTTTCTAGCTGTAGTGAACACAAAATACAGAGACTTTAGAAAGCTTCATAAACAAGAGCTGGAGTTATATTTGAGAATATTATCTAGTTTCTCAATTACACAGAGAGATTTAGGTGGTTATGACTCGTGCTTCTCAAGCAAGTTATTTAAAAAAAAAAAAAAAAAAAAAACAAAAAAAAAAAAAACTTGCTGTGGTTTGAAAAAGATTGTGTCTGAAAATAAGCCAGATTTGCTCTCCAAAAGATGCCAAACAAATACTGTTGTTCAAAATACTTGAAAGCAGACACACAATTTGCTATGTGACACACAATTAAAGGCAACCAACACAAAGAGTTTTATACCACTTTTTTCATTGTCTCACTTGGTTGACCATCAACAAGTAAGAAATGGTTAATTCAGCTGTCATTTTTCAAAAGATGAATAATTTTAAAATTATCAGAATCATGTGCCATGTGAGGAAGTGGATAAAGTAACGGCTTCGGATATGATTTTGCAAGCTTCAGTATTTTCATTTATCAATGCAACTTGTCACTGACCTGCAATATCCTCCTGAAGGCCAGCACTGGACTTTTTGACAACAAAGCATACCAAGTTGCATGAACAATTTGCCATGGGAACCTGGGATTAGCAAAATCAGCCATTTCCAAATGTTATCTAATGAGCAGTACCTGATTTCAAATGATTATTAATGTGAAAGAAAGCGGTAAACAAGTTTTACCATTATTTTGCAACATATAATTAGTTGTACTTGGGCTATCATGATTGATTACTCTTGGTACTTTTATTTATGTTTGGAAAAATACTAACAATATAATTCTTCTTTAGTAAGTGACAAGCATGTATCCAGGAAAATACTTAAATTTGATAATCAAATTTAATCTAGAGACAAAATTATTTAAAGTTCTTCCTCTTCATTGAATCACATTACTCAGAGGTTTTTTATTTCAGCTGAACTACAGAATTTTCTAGGCCTCAATCTTCAATTTTGGCTGACTTTTGGAAAATCAAATCACTTAAATTCTCCAGATTCAATTCAACGATCTTCCTTGGCGCTCTGAACATAGTATTTTCTTTGTGAAAATAAAATTTCACAATGATAATCTTCACATTTTCTTCAGTACTTGAATCTTGGTTTTTTATGACCCAGGACCAATCAACACACCTACTCGCGCTTCTTTCTTATGGTTAAACTTCATTATGTTACAGAATAATGAACTCAGTGGAAAATTCATTGAGCTGACATTATGGACTTTGCCTTAAACCCTAGTTACACAGGGTTCATGTACTAGTGGTGGAAGATCCTGTTTATTTTGTTGTATCTCTACCATGTTAATGCAAAATAAGGCTTTTACCACGGCATAATTCTTGGCAAAGTACAGTTCTCCATGCAAACCACAGTTTACTTGTTACAGTCTTGTCATACTGTTTGGCCTCTGACCATCTCTCTGCTTTATTAAGGACTAGAACTTGAGCAATGTCCTGGCAGACCACTTATGGGCATTTATTACATTTACACTATTTTCTGCTAATCAAATCATACAGTATTTACAGCAAGTCAGATACTTCAAATAGCCAACACAGACATTAGAAGACAATAGTAAGACTATCTTTATGACCTGCAATTCAATCAAACAGGTTTCAGTTATCTCATTTCTTTATAATAAGAAGAACTGCAAAGTCTATTCCGTCTGGGTGAATATGTCTTTTATTGCCTAGGTAGCCAAACTACCATTGTTTTCATCGGTACAATGATTGGGTTTGTTTCTATTTTGTGATCAGATGCATAAGCTTCTGTTACATCTTGCACAATGCTGAAATAGAAGCCAGGATTTTTTCATGCTTGTGAAATATTAAGACCTCCGGTAGGAACACTATCAGAATGAGTAGGTTCATGGCAAGAGATTTTATGCAAATCTTTCCACTGTAACTGTCCTTGTATTGCAAGAATTGATTCATAGACTCTGAGGAATCTTTTTCTTCACATTGGACTTTACATCCTGTATTTTAGTTTAATAATACATTTGATGAGACTTATAATGCTTTCTGCCAGTAGTAAGACTGGTTTTAATAACTTTAGAGTCTTTTAATTCTGAACAGTATGTGGATATAGGAATTGGGCTTTTTTTTTTCCCTTGGGGGGGGGAGGGNCTTTGTCTTTATAGGGTCGAAGGTTTCCTTTTTTATCTCTCCGTATTTAGTATACCAAACCTCTGTCACATGTGTTATCAATGAAGTCAGTTGGGTCAGACTTTTGCAATCAGAATTTCTAACTTCTCTCAGATCTTTATGTTCTAAATAAGGAGCTGAATGGTTTCTGGAGATGATGATAACAGGGCTGAGTATTTGACACAAACTAGCAAGTAACATACCATATATCCAGCTGGAGTAAATTAGCACAGCTTCATTTAAGCTATTGATTTATACCAGCTGAAGAATTATACCTGCTTTAAAAAAATTCTTTTTTTCTTTTTTTTAAAAGTCACAGCTGGACTTTCTAATCATTTATCCATCTTTCCGCACATCTTTCTGGCTGTACTGTTTAGCAAGACACTATGTCTCTAATTCACTTTTCAGAGCATCTTATTCCCTGTTGTCCAAGTACAGTGGGCAGTGATACAGCAGCTGCCCAACTCTGTGAGCTGCTACATCCAGTCAGAGGATACCTACACCTCACCGTTCCCAGCTCATGATAAGTCCCACTGACTCTCCAGAGCACAACCAAGGTCCTGTTCACCACCTGTATTAGAGAGTGTCTCCCTATCTGTGCACACAACATAGTACCCTTTTTACACTGCATTATGCTCCTGCAGTGTGTAATGAGAGAATTTCCTTGAACACGTCATATACCTTTTGTGGCAGAGTTATTCGAGGCTTGTTTTTTTGTCTTAGACACACCTCTTAGTCTCACTAGATGATTCACAGCATTTTTAGTTTCATAGTACTGAAGGCCAGAGGCCACATCCATTTTCAGGCTATGCAGTGTCAGACACACAATTCCTGCATTAAACCATCAATGTATTCTGCATTAGTCATCAATAACTTTTGAGTGAAGGAAAATAACATCCTTCAGAAGGATTCAGTCTCAAAATCCATCTCAACACTTGATTCAGGAGCATGAAATAACAGCCTGTGCTAGCATAAGTATACTGTACAAAAAAGAGTCATTACACCTGAATTCCCTCCTAAAGTTCTTTTCAGTGGAGTTCGACATATCTTTCTGCTTAAAATGTGGTAAAGTCTAACTGAATAGCAATTGTGGAATATGGAAGTGAGTGAAATACCAACTATAGAAAGTATAACATTCAGCAGCTACTCAGAGCTGCTAGATTACTGCATGTATTTAGGGCTGAGGCATACACAGAGGCAGAATCCAGCACAGAGGCAGACAAAGCAGAGAATCAAACGGCCTCTCAGTAAAAGTCAAATGCTTGTCATGAGGCCCCTCTGGGGGCCTGCTTGGCTTCAAGGAAATTGAAATTTACGTTTTCCCAGCCTGAAGCTACTGGCATTGGTATGGTATTGGTGTAAAACACAAAACTGTACCCTCTCTGTTAGGGCCTGATATGTATCCCAGATTAAAATACCTTGATCTGGGATTCTAAAAGATAATTTTTACTCTCAACTCCTTTCCGTTTATCACAACCCGGATAAAAAAGTAGCACTTCTTGCCGAGACTGGAAGAGACTGACTACCACCTTTCTACAACCTCCTTTCAGGTAGCTGTAGAAAGCGATAAGGCCTTCCCTCAGCCTCCCTTTCTCCAGGCTGAACAACCCCAGCTCCCTCAGCCTCTCCTCATAAGACTTATTTTCCAGACCCAAAGTAAGCATAGATCAAGGAAGAGGAAGTAGACATAGTATTATTGGAAAATACTGTTACAGTCAATAGATTTCGAAAAGAAGAATACAATATACATCACACTGAACTAGCTGTAACACAGTTTCAGGGGTTGAAAATTAATAACAGGCTGTGCTAGTCACAAATTTTGATTCACTGTCTTGATGACATATGAAAAATGTCCTTTAAAAGTCTAATATACTACACCATTTTCCCTATGTCCTGAATGTTACACACATTATTTGTTTAAAAATGTACCTCTTTAAGCTCTGTTGCTGATTTCCAAGTGTGAAATCTTATTTTTTATATGTTTATGGCTTCTTCTTTGTCAGTAAACTTAAAAGAAACAAAGATATCTGCCACAAGGTACACACACAGCTGTCTCCCATCCCAACTGGTGCTATGCTAAAAATATCTTTAATTAATATTCTGCACAAATGCTTATCACAAAAGCTGTAGATAAAACATTGAGAAGGCAGAGAAGTTACCTACCACTTACTAAGTTCAAAACTTCTCCCAGTTTTTGCTCATCTGCTCATTTAATAGCAGAACTGTTTTTTCCCCCGTAATGAAACCTAGTGCAAGACTTCATTTATATGAAAGCTACTGACTGGCTCAAAGGGTTGATAGAAACTTCATTTTCGCATTTCCTAATGAAATACAGTTGACTGGTACTTATAATGGCTGAGTAAACTCTCAAAGTATATTTCCTAAAATAAATTCTGCCAATTTCATTTTATATGCTAACGATCCTGTTTATTCTAGCTCCATCTGAATTCATAGCACTGCTTCATTGTTGTTTAGCTATTTAAGAAAAGTCTATAAACATCCAGTGGCCATGTATGAGCCTTTGTTTTTTCTTCCAAGTAAGTTCAATTTGTTTTCAACGATTTGTTACTAATCTTTAGCAATCTCTAAATACAGATTAGTCAAACCTTGAGTTCAGTCTTGTTCATCAATACCTTATAAATCAGTAAATCAAGAGACAAAATCAATAAGAATAAGACTTTATGGTCACATGGAGAACAATAAAAAAACCTGGATGACATTTTGTGAACAGATTTGCTATGGTTGACCTGCAAATAGACAGCTGAACAGATTTAATGAATCCTTTACTACACAAAAAACTTGTCATCAATGGACAGTTTCTAAAATACAATGAAGCAGCTTTTGTGAAATGATTTGTCTTACTGCAGTTTATAGAAAACATGGGTACTAATCATAATCATTACATTTGTATTTCATTCACGGGTGAGTAAGACTAAGGCTAAGTGGGGATAGATACAGAGTAGTACTTCATCACACAGCCCATTTGTTTAGCTACTTCTCCAAAACCCAGACGAAGACCAAGCCAAGTGCAGGGTCCTGCACCTGGGATGTGGCAATCCCAGGCACAAATACAGGTTGGGCAG
>VXBW01001464.1:374438-391028 GCA_013400375.1 Thinocorus orbignyianus
AAGGAGATAAACGTTAGAAAACTTTAGAGGATTTAGGCACACTAAATCTGGAATCCATATCTTCCAAGATTTTATCCTTGCTCATATAAACATAAGCAGCCAGGACTCATTGAATAAGGAGGGTGCAGCTCTTTGTAGAACTAAATTCCCAGATAAAAGACAGATGCTGCTTTAATTTTTAATTTTAGCTTCAGCACTATTTTAATTTTCTTTTAGAAATAGGCTTATTTAATTTACTCCTGTCTAAGACTGTCTAATATCATAAAGAAAACTCCTACGACTGTGGTTGAACAAAAATAAACTGAAGCCAATATAAATTAAAACTATTAATTTTATTTCAAGCTACCATCTTTCACCTTTTTCTTCACTTGAAACATATTTGAATTTTGGAAAAAATCTCTACTGATCCATAGATTTCCATTCCCTATTTGATTTTCAAATGCAATTCTCCCAAAATGAGTAAGGGAATGAAATTATAGAAGTAGTTACTACAAGATAAAAATTTGTAAATACCCAGTTTGGTAAAGTAGGACTATTTCAAAGATAGAGTAGGTGGATAGATCTTTGGCTATTATTCTTCAGAACAGCACAGATTATTATTATTACTTGCATCACTTTTCTAAGACATGATATGGATGCAGCTGCTGTTAATTATCTTTCAAATCAGAACATGTCAGATTTTATGTCTGTCAGTACATTTTGAATTTTCAAAACCTCTGTTTTCCTTTCATAGTCATAAACATCTCTGAGAAACAGAAAATCACAAAGCTGTATTGAAATATTAAATGCAGTTTTACTGACATTCAATCATCTCTGTGAAATAATTTATGCAAAACACTAGTAACTAGGATCTGGCTACCAATTATATGTAATTATCCTGCCTGCCTAACACCTCTTCTTTACCCTCTGTCTAGGTAATGCATTGATGCTGAAAAATTTGGAGAGACACTGCTTCAGGTTAAAAAAATCTTTTGCCCACGAGAAATTTTTTGCTTCTGTATTAAGAGGTCACGATATCAGATTAGCTGTGATTGAGGATAAATGCCATTCAGAAGTGACTTGATGTTTCAACAGTCTCACTATATTGAATACTACTTTATTTGCAGGGAATTAACAACTAGTTTTGGTTGGTCTGACATCCAACAGCAAGCCATTGTTTAGCTACTTGTTGTTTGATCCATCACTTGATTTCTTATCGGAAAGTAAAATCACATTTTGAGGGGAGCCTGACAGATCACATCATAGGAGCAGATCTCAAATCAGCAAGACAGAGAGAGGAAGCATTTGTTCACCATAGTGAACAAACCATCACTCCTTCTAAGAGCTAAAGTATGTAACATGTATGATAAGAAACAGAGACATGCAGTCATCTTTTAATAAGAACCAAAAGGATGTCATGCGAGAAGAATGGGAGTTCATCTTCAACACTTTCCCTCAACCATTCTGCATGAAGAGGGTTATCTTTTTAGGCAATATACTAACCTAGTAGCACAGAAGAAAAAAACCAAAACAAAACAGCACCGTTGTCAAAAGGACAACACATTCTAAAGAAGCAAGAAGACACTTATAATCCATCCTCTTTTCCCTGAATTTCTGCCATAGGCATCTCAACTGTGCTCCTCTTTAGCAGCCCCTAGCCGTTAATTCATGAAGTGTCAATGAAAGGCCATCTGTTTGCCGCGTCCCTCCGGCTGTCTGTCTGCAGCAGTGGGTGGTGACTAGTGGAATGATGTAACCCAAAGTGGCCGTTGGCAGTAGGTCACGGTTCATCTGCTTCCACTAAGAAATTGCAGCTGTGCAATCTACTGCCTTTACTCAGGAGAAGATTGCATGCATGAAAGCATCCTGTAGCTGTTACTTCTATCTTCCCCAAAGAAAGACACAGGAAAGGAGGAGATTACAGAGAACCACAACGGGTCATTGGTGTGGCCGACATCCAGCCTCATTGAGACAAGGGCCACTAAACAAAGTAATCCCAAAGCATTAAGACATGCAGGTGAAAACTTAAGGAATATAAGTGCTAAAACAAGCAAAATATTTGAAAATTATGTTCGAAGTTTCCAGCCTCCAGGTGTATCAATCCATTTTCTGAGCAGTGACACAAACAGACTACCCTGTAAAATCAAGCATAAAGTCTGTGAAAAGGAGTAACATTAGTCCTTCAGAAGAATGGGCTAACAATTCAGAAAACCATGATATCACAAACAAGTAGAAAAGATGATGAAAAAATAAAGTTAGAAAATTGCTGACAAGTTCCCCTCATCTGATAGAAAAGTCGGTTTCTCATTTTACCATGTGCCCTTTATCTCTTGTTTTCCTGAGGGATATTGTAGTGAGGCTCAAGCTGAGGATTTTTTCAACAAAAATAACCTAAAGAAAAGTCAACTAAATTTGGAAGTACAAACTCATGTCTTCCTTCTCCCTAGGTCTAGTCACTCCTTTTCCTTCCTTTCTCCCTCTGAATTTAAGACTGTACTTTTTCTATACCTTTGTATCCCCACTGTGAAGGATAACAGAGTAATGAATGCATAGAGTACATCCACTTGTGCCTCTTGTTCCTCTGATTCTCATTGATGCAGATTCTTACCTCAGTTCTAATGTTCTTTGTGTCGTTTCAGTTCATCTGTAAATGAAAAGGTAAGATATTCTGAAACCCAGGACTGCTAAAAACTGCAAAATTTGGAAGCTGGTATTTTTTCCTCTTCTTCAGTGGTGTAATAATAATATGGTTTCAACAAATTCTCGCCCAGCTATAAACTTCAGCATGCAGCAAAATTTCCCTATTAGATGCAAGGCTCTCTTTTTTAAATGTTTATCTGCTAGAAGTTAATTGTGTCTGAATTATTTCCAAAATGAATTCATGGGGAAAATGACAGCTGACTGGAAATACAATCGGAATCCAGATGAAGATAGGATAGAGAAATCTGCACAGAAAATGAGATTTCAGAAACCTGCACAACACAAGGGTAGTGTAGCAAGAGCTATAGAACTTAGCTGAGATATAAGGATGAAATTTAAGTTTGTCCCATAGCTACAAATGTAGTCTACTCTAGTGTCAGGGATGTGCCTGTGTGTGCACCCAGTGAACCTGAGTCATAAATTCCTTGCATGATCCAGAAATCCCCCAGACAGCCATCCGCACAGGTGAGAAAATAGATTGATGTGAAACAGTGAGTTGACTATAGTTGACTATAATGAAGGAAACAAGGAAACAAGGAAAAAAATAATAGAATTATGTAAGAAGGCTGATCAACCCACTGAAAAAACAGAGTGACATTTATAAAATGCAAAGCTGGGTGTAACATAAACTTATGAACACAGGTACTGTAAGTAAAGAATTGTTCAAGAAGAGTGGAAATAAAACTTATGGGTAAGGATTCATGCATTTGAAAATTATCTGAGAGAAAATTTGTTTGGGAAATAATCACTAAAAACGTATTCTAATGGCACTGTAGACTAAGTCTACCAATCACAACTACAGTCATGTTTGGACATAGGCAAAGATCTCATTATTATTGCTGGAAAGGAAATTGCTGGCAATAATTGTGTATTATAGAAAATGAGTATCCCAAACATACTTGGGAAAAGAAAGGACTACTAACAGTTTTAGGCCCAGTAATTTCTAGATGCAGTAGCTAGGAGAACTTGAAAAATGAATGAAAAACATTTCATCAACTAAAAAAATAGAACAAAACAAAACAAAAAAAAAACCTCCAACCAAACAAAAAAACACTTTAGATCAGTAATCAGGAATGAAATAATGGAAAATATACTTGGACGAGGTAGCTATTATGTTTATTTATTTGAATAATTAGATAGAAAGATAAAAATCAGGCTTTTATTGCAAAAATGTCAGTCTGTGAAGAATTAAGATCTCTGGTAAGCAAATTCTGTCAAACTGAAGAGTTCAAAGTCTCAAACTCTAGAAGCTTTAATTTCTCCAAGATAAAACTACATAAAAGCTCTACTTGGTACACAAGTCCCAAACAAGTGAGAAAAGCATCCAGAACTAATGTAATGAATCACTGTATATAAAGGGCTATCAGTAATAATATGTGCGCCTGCAAAAAATGAAGGGAAAGAGACCCAACTTCAAAGAAAGCTGGGATTTAGTACTGTGAGGATGAAACAACATTCACTAAAAGCCAAACTGGATATAAGCTCAACAAAGAAAATAATAAAGATGATAAGATGGGAAAAAGGGAGAAATGCTACTGGGTGAAACTGGAATCAAGCTCAAAAGTAGGGAGTGTCAGTCTAGAAAAACAAATGAAGTTTTGATACAATTGCAAACAAGATTAGCTGCATTGATCATTTGGGGAAAGACACAGAATGAGTATTATGAAGTAAGAATGTGTAAATGTAATTCCCATAGCAAATGTTAAAATGCAATTAAAAAACTTACAGTATTGTAAGTGGAAAGTAAGGAAGGAAAGCTTTATTACCGTAAGTAAGCTCCATGTGAAGATAAGAACAAGTGGGTATTTATCACATCGAATACTGGTATTTAATAGTTCTGCAGAAAACGGTGAAAAAACATCAAATTTAGACAGGAGAAAGGAAAGGAATCTGAGAAGACTTCTAAGAACCTAATTTTCAGTATTTTATGATGTTTTACTCATGACATTGGCACAAAAAGCAAAATGTGATGATGACATATTGTCAACACAAGGAAGCATTATGTGACCTTGACAAATAAAGGGATAGAAAAGAAAATACATTGGCTATTATGAAGTGAAAATCACACACTGGTATCCCAGTCCACAAAATTTACAGTGTAGAATCCTATTTATGAGACCCTCTGACTCCAAAAACTGAAAAGCTAATACAGAACCCTAGACTTCATGGATAGAGTAGAAAATGGATATTTAAATCAAATACTTCTTATCCTGAGAAACCTTCAAATCCCAGCAACTTTAACTCAGGTCCAAAACACCGATGAGCAGTTTAGAAATCATGAGTTACAAAAGTGCTATTAAAAACTGTCAGGTTTGTTTTCATTTAACTTCTCAGATATTTTTACACTGTTACTCTGCGGCAACTGCTATCTCCCAGTCCCATTTGCAAGCATTTGATGGCATATATCGTGGGCTGGCAAAAAAAACAATAAAATAAAAAATTCTATTTCTTTAAAACTTTAAAAATAAAATTTACTGTATTTTCCTACGTACTTCGCACTGAATTCAACTTCTGATTAACCCTACATTCAGCACAGTAACTGACACTGTATATAAAACAGCTCTGTGAAAAAAAAAATTACCTAGATCCAACACCTTTCTTTGCTGTTTAGACACCTTACCTACAAGACACGAAACAACTTCAGCTCGTGCTTTTCCTTCATGCCCTACTCACTGTTTCTCCCCATTTTTTCCATAATCTTCTATCAGCTCTTTTTTTTTTTTTTNCAGTAGAAACATGGGTCTCCTACTCTCCAAGAGTTTTCCCGACCTTTCAGGCCCAACAAGCCTCATGCAAAATAATGCAAAACTCCCACCCATCAGCACCTGAGAGCCTGTAATACAGACTGCAGCATGCAGGACTGCCTTCAGCACAGATCACTGGGACACAAGGCAAATGTTACTGTATTTGCTGTAACAGGACAGGAAAAATTCATGGCACCCCTTTGGTCACTGAAAAGCATGTTGACTGAAAATTTGCATATGTAACAGCCTTTTTCCAGGAATCATTGCAGTCTCCTGTCTCTTTCTCGGCCTGTGACACAACAATCTTTCTGTAGAAAAGTCAGAGCCAGAAATTGGTTACTTTGGTAAAGAGAAGTAGATGAGGAGGTCCAAGCACAGCTCCTGAATGCCTTTAGTGAAAAGGAGTCTTTACTGAAAAGGGTACGGGGCGTCATAGTCATTTTGATTTAGGTCAACTTTTCACAAACACGTGTAAATCAGAAATATGTAAGAATTTTAAAGAAAGGCTAATCCGCAAAATATTGAAAGGTTCAATGTAAAACTATAATTCCTTTACACAAAAATGTTTTGTTGTACAAAAATTCCTTTGCCAAAATGTTCTAGAAAATTTCCTTGAAGATTAGACCTGTAGCAACATCATGCAGTCTTTCCCTTTATGTCATCACAAAAGAGAGGTCATTGTGGATGGACAGGATGTTCCATTTTCCTGACATGATGAAAATTATTTCACTTAATTTAATTAACGTTAGTACTGTGAGCAAGAAAGCATCCTCTGACATGCCAAATTTAATGTAATTTATAAAAATATTATATCATTTCAAAGAGAAAAATATATTTTAGAATACAATCTTTTTGTATGTACACAATATGAAAATCAAACAATTCACCTTCTGAAAAGATTTTTTTTGAGCAAACTGCGTAAGGCTTCTCCATATTACAAAAACTTCTTTCGTGATATAAATAAATCTTAATTTTCCTTCATCAGTCACTACCATAAGCTACCTTCACTTCATGGTATGTAGCTTTTATTGCAAAATTAAAGAAGGTATAACATGTGATAATGGCCCAAATTTAACACAATGAAAATAAATAAAAAAAAACTTCAAAGAATTTTAAATCTGCAAAGACCAAGAAATGCCAATATTAATTTCTTCCAAAGCTTTTTAATGGCTTTTAATACTGCAAGGCCCAACTGGAAAACTGGAATTTCAATATTTCCTTTGGTGTCTTTAAAAAAACATTAAACAAAATAAACCAAAGTACTGGGAAATAAACAAAGAGAAAAATTTTGATATGCTTTTCAGTGACAAATATAATTGAAATGAAGTATTCATAAATTATTTGTATGTTTTAAAACAATTTCTAGCTTCCATTCATCTATAGTAACTGAGTCACTGTCAAACTACATGTCCCACCCCACATCGCCTCTTACACTTCAGGCACTTATTATGATTTGGTCCATCAACAAATTCTAATTTACAGAAGAAAACAGACATCAAATAGGTTGTGTTATTTTAGGAAGAAGTCTCAAACTGACTTGAAACCAGTGAATGGTAATAATAATTCCACAAGTCAGAATATGAAATACCAACATATGAGTCAAATAGCTCGGAGTAACTTTTAACAGTTAAAAACTAGCCCTTTTGTCTCTGCTTTATCGCAAGACCTAAACTCATCTTAAATGCCACATTCATACTTGCCTTCCCCTTGCTGCTCAGATAAAGGTTCCGTTACCCTTTCCTTGAGATAGATTCACATCTGTCCTCATGGACATATCTGAGTTTACCACTTACAAGTTTCTGCACAAAATCACAGAACAAACGTGCTGGAACAAATACATATTTTTATCACCAAATTCTGCTTTAGCAAACTATTTATTTATTCAGGATTAAATATTTGAATGAAATGTATTTTAAAAAGCCTGAATTTGTGTTTAAATACAAATTTCCAGCAAAATCACCACCTCCTCTGTGCAAAAGCTTGCTTATTTTCAGTCAAAACCACGTTTTTGCAAGAAATTTGCCCAGATATATGTTACAGTTTCTTATACTTTTTAATTTCTGAGCTGAGGTGAAAGCAGGGAAATGCCTTTATTTTCTTCCCTGACTGAATTGATACTCACTCACAACTTTGTCTTTTTTGCTGACCCTGAATCAAGTATGTAGAGCAAAACTGTACTGTTTTACAGACTAAAATTTTGTTCTACAAAGTCAAAATCCAAGTAGTAAAAAAAATCTACTGTTACAACAACAGTCTTTTTTTTTTCTTTTTATCTTCCTTTTCCCTTTCCCTTTTGATAAATAATCAATCTTACTTGAAACCTCACAATTTATTTTCTTTGAAGACAAAAAAGGTACAAATTTGTCTGTGCACCTGTATACTGCTATCTCTGTTATAAAATATATGATGTCCAGAAATTTAGATGTAGAAAAACTTGTTTGGGTGAAGGTTCTCAGAAGTTGTACGGACTTTCATTCTCCCTCATGCCTGACTTTTTCCAGTTATGTCTATTACCTGAATCCCTGCTACGAAAAGGACACATTTAACAGAGAACTGAAGTATTCTGATTCTTTTTAAAAACCACTAACTCACACAGCTTCTCAGTGTTATAAACTAAATTGCTTTTGTCAGAGTTCTTGCAAGGCTTTCGATTCTTGTGCAATTTTGATGCAAAGCAGGTGACATCTACAGGGACACAACTAACATGTAGTATGTTTCAAATGTATTTCTGAGACAGTGGGTATCTGGCCAGCACTGACCACCTCTCGTCCCTTCCTGCTTGCTCTACAGCTGATTTACATTCCCAGCGCCATGGTCTAGGCAATGCCTTTCATATACAAGTATGGGGAACTTCTCAAATTGTTCTTGGGAGGCAAGATTAAAACCTGACGGTCTGTAGGAACCGTCTGAGTAGAGCACAAACTCTGTGTCCAGCCTGATCACATGTGCTACCAAAATCCCTGCATGTTTTTCATTGCTTTCGGAGTATTGAACAGGACTCCAGAAACTGCACATTTCCTCCTGGCTGCTTCCTGCTAATAATCTGAAGTCTGCCAAAGTAGCTCAAACCTCTCCCCTCTCCACACCCAGTCCCTAGGTCGCTAACCTTCCCAGCGCTGACAACAATGACTCTCTGAAAAAGAATGACAAAATCTGAACCATCTTTCCATACGCAGGGAATGGCTTGCCAGGGATTTGATCTGTGGCAGAAATCAGCCCTTCTGAGCCATTATTTTTAAGAGCCTTTTGGTTATGGGGCATATTAGGATTTCACACTCTGCAATAAGAGAAGAAAAAACAACACCAAATCTCCAACAGTTTACACAATTTGCCCTCAATTCCACTACTCCTTTCTCTGCACTCTCACATTTTATATCTTTATTACATCAGAGAATGCTGTCTCAATGATGTAGTACAGTATAGTAGAGTACATATGGTGGCTTAGGTAATAAATCACAGGACTATTTTTCTAAGCGTTTAAATAAAATCGTTTTATCATCTGCTTCTTCCTACTAACAGTGCCATCAGTCCAAATGGCTTGCTTGGTTTTCAGAGCTTTCCCACTAGCTCACCAGGCCTGGCACAAGAATTTTGCATCTGTGCCATATGCTTGATGGTGTTAACAATGAGTCCCTGGTTACACGATGAAATTTCATTTTGCACTCCTCAAGTCTCCACTCCCCACATTCTACGAGGATGACAGAAATTTGGGAGACCAGCCCTGCCCCTTGTCTGGCAACAGAGGCATTAGTGAACAAAAGAAACCAACTTGTTTGGGAACTCCCAAAATTTTAAACGTGGCTTTAGCAAACTCCAAAGCACTAAAGATCTTGAGCCTCTGGTTCCCCCTCCCCACTCCATTCCTCTCCCTACCTCTAATCCAGGCTTGTGAATTACAAGCACAACATCCACTCAGGTTGATTTAACTACTGGTTATCGGAACTGTACAAATAAGACAAACATTTACATAGACACCATTTGCCTAAAGGTTAGAGTATTCCTTGGTATTTCATGCCACTTCTACCACTTGTGTGTTAAAATAGGTTTTTCAAGATTCAGATTTACTCAAATCTTCATTCGACTTCTTGCTGTTGTTTTGTCATTCCAGAATACTATTTGGTTGCTTAAAATCCTGTATGTACTGCAGGCCAACTAAGGGAAATGCTAAGCAGCAACTTCAGCTGAGCCTAAGCAGTATCAGCTGACAGCTGTGTAACCAGGACATCTGCTACTGGCTACGTGGACATGCTTATACTCTAGTGCACCTTCAGATTATCCCACAGAGGAGGCAAACGCCCAGATTTTACAGGAAAGTCACTTTTAAAAAACATACAAAGTAATTATTTGTCAGAATACCAGTACATTTTGTAGATCAAATTGGAGCATGCACTTGAAAACCTCCAGTAGGCTGAAGCTACATGTTAGTAGCTAAAAGTTTCAGCAATTACAGTAGTAAAGTGGTCACATTCCACTTTGCCAAGTTCCTTCTCCTGCAGATAAGTTTTACTAGTTCCATTGTTTAACAGTAGAAGTCAGCAACATGTTAGGTAAATATTAAAGAAGCTCTAAGCCTGGTGATTCATGCAAGTAGCGGGTTCTATCACATATGAAAACCACAGAAACGCTAGATATATGTAATTAACAAACAACAAAATACTATATTAATTTTTTAACTCCTTGTAAAAATCATCTTTCATTATTTCCTACATTTATATGTATTTATATATTTTCTGTAAAACCAGGGTCATGTCTGCTTTTGTCCTGTAATTCCAGTGAGGATGGGCAGGGAGATGCAAACATCCACTCAAATGTCATCAGTCAAGACTGAGAATCTCTAGTGCACTGAAATCAAACCAGGACATCAAAACAGCGCAAAATGAAGCATACCTCATCTTTAAAACATACACTTACAATGAATGACATTGATGAAACTGTACTTGAGAATAACAGTTTATTCAAATACTACTTAGTGCCAAGTGCAAGAAGAAATTTTGCTTTCACAGGAAACTGTCTTACTCTCCTTAGGGTTAAGCTTACTTAAAGTATGGTGACAACCTCTTCACTATCTTAGCTCAATACTCAAGCCACCCAGCTCAAGACCTAGGTGTTCAGTATGCTGAAAACCATCATGTAGGAAACTCAGCATTATATGGCCATTCAAAACGCTATGGTACCTAATGGAAGAGAATTTTTAAGTCTTCAGAGGAAATAATAGCTGCCAGGTTCCTAACATTGTTCTTTAAGGCTTCATGTAGAAGCAACCAGACTTGCCTAAACACAGTTCATATTCTGAAGAATATCTTCAAACTAATGAGACCTGAGATCTAAAGTCACATTTTCAATCTGTGTAAAATTACACAGTTCACCCTGACCTTTCATGGTTGTACCTGCTCAGAAGTCTAGCTTACGGAGCAAACTCTACCACCTCCCAGTGGCGACTGTGCTGACATCTGGACTAGGTTCACTGCTAATACCGTATTTTGCTCAAACCACCTCATCTCAGCTTCAAGTCCAATATAAATACATGGATTTAAGATAAGCAATTCAAGCTACAACAATGCAGTATATAAAACTTGAAATGTTCTCCTTTACAGGAATATACATAGAAGAGCAACTACATTATATCAGGCAAAAGCTTGACATGGTCCAGTTGGTAGTATAAAAGAGTGGCCACCAGCAGACACTTAGAGAAGAGTAGAAATAGAATAAGAACCCTTATGTGAGCATACAATCTTTAACAGGACAACACAGATAGATAAATTAATGATAAATTTAGTATTTCACAAATCCATTGTGGTTATATCAGAAATTCAGATCTGAACCTCTAACAGCTAAAGAATACGAGGAAGTTATTAATAACAGCAGGTAGCATTGAGTAGGAAAAATTATTTTGCTTGTAATCATCTCACAGTAGAATTATGAAACAGTCACCACCAGAAAAGACACTGCTAAAAAATTTAATCATTTTTAAAAACACTCCCTTAAGATATGGCTGCACTAGTGTTATGACAGAAATAAGTACAGAATGAGTTCAAGTCTTTGGAAGACATTTTGTTTCTGTTTTCTGAAAACAGTAGCTAAGCAGCAGGCAAGGACTATTTATTCCTCTCCCCATTGTGAGACTGTGGAACATCTAATGCCAAATCTATGCCTTCTAATTATCACTGTGCAGGATGCAGATTCTATCCCCAAAACACATTAGTGCCAACTTCTGCAGCTCTCCCTATTAGCATAGTTTGTACTATAGTTAGAAGGCAGCCTGTCATAATTTTCAGTTCAATTCTTTCTTTTATCTGAGTAATAAATAAGATACACAAGAATGAGAGAAAACTGTTTGATTATTCAGTTGAAAGCAGTCCAAATAATTTGAATCTGAAACTATTACACTTTGGAATACACTCAGTTTTCAAAAGCCCCATCTATTCCTAAGTGTTGAGTGTAGCTGGATCAAATCATCATGTCCCCATTATGTGATTAAAACAGCCCCTGACCATGCTGTTTCTATGTTTGTCTCTGTTTTTGACTTCTGTGGCTCCAGAGTATCCCCCTTCGCCCCCATTAAAGGCAATCACAGATTGAGAGTTGGCTGCTTTGCCTTTTCATACATACCACTTGGATCATGAGTAATGAGGGGCATTTCATTTAGGGGTGTTCCTAACAACGGGACCCTGTCCAACTGCCATGTGTCTGTTAACTGAATGTTAAAACAAGGTAGGTTAATGTCAGGCAAGTCTCCTTGGAAAGTTATTAGCACAAGAGACTGTTTATTGCTAAAACATTCTTAAGCAAAAATAGAAATATATTTAACACTGTGTCCTAGATTTCCAACACACATCTCAAAAGAGAGTGTTTTAATCATTTTGCACTGTCTTTGTTCTCCTCAATAACAGCCACTAGTTGGTCTGATAACCCCTCTTGCTCTTTCATTCCAGCTTGAGCAAAAACAGCAAACAGGAACATTACAACACCAAAAGAAAGTTCCAAGATTTTCCAAGTTTATGAGATTTCTCAAATTAGCAGAAAAATAAGGCTATAAATTTAAAAATCAACTTAATCCTTAGGATTAACAAATATTGAATTCTCCCAAAACACTTCTCCTGGGGCAGGCAAGAAAGTTTCCCAAGGGATGAGTTAATCAACATGTGAAACTGGCAAAATCACATCCCTGCTTTATACTAGCCTGACAAAAGAAACTGAAGTGGGGGGAAAGAAAGAAAAAAGCACATTAAAAAAAACAACAGACAACTTGATTTTCTGAATTTTCATTTATGATGGCTGTAGCTGACAAGTTCACATACTGAACAGATGAAGCCAACATAAACATACTAAGCCAAACATTATCTGTTTTATATAATCAACTTATTTCAATTTTTGACACTCTAACTCATATCCCTGAATTTGAAACAGTTAAGAAATAGATGTTATGGCATTTTGACCTCGCAAACATTGCTATTTTCTATTCTTCACTTATATCCTTTCAAAATCAGAGGAAAGCAGAAAAATCTGGTGAAGATGTGGTCACTACAGTTTGGAGTCATCTGCAAACTTTGCAAGCATACTCTTCAACCCCTCCTTCCCAGTTACCAATAGAGATGTGAAACAAACCAGGTTCCAGGACAGACCATTCTGAATGCCTCCCTGTTACTGGCCTCCAGGCAGAGTACAAACCTCTCAACATGACCATCCGAATAGCATTTCACTCACCCATCTACTCAAGCTCCATTATTCTAAAATGCATAAAAGAGTATTGCAGTAAACAATGTCCAAAGTTTTGCTAGACAATGTAAATGACATCCATCCAGTGTCCTCCCATCATTCACATATCCAGTCTGTTAATCCTTCATAAAAAGCAGTCAGGTGTATCAGATAGACCACATTGGAGAACACTTAGGCAAAGAAGGCACTGAGTACCTCTGTTTTATCCATTTTGACTGGAAGCTCTTTCCAAGCTTATATTATTTTGAAAAGAAAGAGTAAAGAAAATCCCTGAGGAAAAAAAAAGATACTTTCACATGGAGGGAAGCTATCATGCCAAAATAAAAGTAAGTTCAGGAGATGGCATGGTATCTCTGAGGTGGTAGAAAGAAGCATTTCCTTGGAACCAGGGAGAAATGTATGAGTTTGCTGCCATTGAGTTGGCTGGAATCAAGTTAGGCTTGTCAGGACTGAAATTACACAGAAAGAACTGCTATTATAAATCTTCTGTTTGTTTCTAATCCTACTGAAGTATTAAATACTAAATTGTCTTTTTCTCCATTTAAAAAGATGAATTTATATGTTTCATTTTTTAAAGGCCTTTTTTAAATTTAAAAAGCATTTTGGAGAATTCACTATAGCAGAAAATTTAAGCATACACTTCAAAACTCTCACTGAATACACATCTCACTACTGTCACTTAATTGTTTCTCCATTGGTCCTGTTCTTTCACACTTCTACGAAAGAAAGAGATGTTTGCTATTTTCTTTAATCAAGGAAAAGGACAGCTTCAATCACCTCCAACAATATATTCTCTGCACTGCATTTTATATAATGAAAATTATTTCCATTTATTATCGACCAAAGACATGCCTTAAAAATGTTTAGGTATGTATGCATGGGCCAACATAAAAGCTTCATGATCATCTAATGGAGCTAAATTCATTCTCCATATGTGAAATGAAAATTATTTTCCAAAACAACAAGTTACGCATAAATTCTAAAAAGTACTGCTGACCTTGAGTTGCATTTAAGTCCTACTATTGAATTGACAGAAAACAACAAGAAGTAATTATTTACTTAGGCTTCTTGTTTTGCTTTCTGTGTGCACATAAATATAATACTTCAAGAAGTACTATTATAAAGAATAAATTTAATTATTTCATGAAACTGGAACAGCTTTTGTATGTACCTACTACAGAAGAAAAGGTTAGTTTAGGCTTCATGCCAGCTTAATCCTTGGCATTTGTTCTAAAACACCCAGCAGCATGAGTTTTAATAAGTATTAGGATGTAGGAATGTTGTTGTTAAAATAGACACACCTGTTTGCGATGAAATGCATTGACTCTAACAACCTGTTTTACATATGCTATATAATAATCTCATAGTTCTTCTCTTTTCATCATCCCATACTGATTATATGCTTTAAAAATATATATTAAAATATTATTTGAAAATACTGTGTGACCAGTTAGTATGAGAAAAACTAGAGTTCTCTAAGTTCATTCTAGATTGGTGTTATAGTGGTATAGCATCTCCTTGCTGACTTCAAGAGACTGCCTAAAGAAAAATAGTTGGATGCTATCCAGGACTTCAAAACACAGCCAAGTAAGCCTCAGTGTATAGTTCATCACCTTAACATCAGTTTATAATACCACTGAAATAATGCAAAAAATATATCAGATAAAGCTTCATGAATAACCAGAACTCCAGCTGAAACTAAAAAAAATAACCCCCAATTTCTAATGTCTTTAAACAGCGTGAAATCTTTACAGGAGTATCCAAAAATTCAAAATTCAGTTTTAGTCAATATTAGATATCTTCCTTTTTACCAAACAACTGAAATGTATCAGAAATGCGAACCCTTCACAATGCCACTGTTTCTATCAATACAGATATTTTTTTTAGAGCTTAAAAGGGATCTTTTGTCTTTTAAACCAGTAAAAGCTGCAGGGTGTATCTATAAGAGAATACCAATTTACTCAACACTGTTTCAATTTTCTTATTCAAAAAATAATTCTTTAAAATATCACATCATTCTTCCCGGAGCACTCAAAAACCGTTGGAGATGGCTGTGTCACTAGGCCAGGACTAACTCTAACACAAAACTGAGTAGGGAAATTTACCCCTGGTCAACGATTTATAAATAAATATCTTACTTATCTTTTTAACTTTTTTGGCCATTAACTTCTTATGTCATGATAATCTTTAATCTCTTTGAATCATTATGTACTGTGCAAACCAAAGCTAAGAAATTGATCTTGCTTTAAGAAATTCACAAGTGTAAAAAAGATCCAAACTGAAAAATTCAAATCATTGCATCCTGTAAAGCCAAGTTTGAGTAACTCATGGGGTTTTTGTGTGGACTTGCCAAAAACCGCCCAAGAATTTTCACAGTACACTTCTATTTCTCCTGTGACCAACCGACTATGTTATTCTATAGGAATGATAGACTGGATCTTATTACAGAGAATAAACTCAGGTAAGGGGGAATACAGCATTATGAGCTAAATTAAATTGATTATTGAACTAATTGAAGACTAAATATTTCCTTGAATTAATTTCTCTAACTCTGAAATGGTTTTAAACAAACTAAAGCATGTTGTCCTCTCTTTAAAAACACAGAAGTGAGTGCAAGAAATATTATTGTGTTTAATCTAAACAACAGAAAAATTCACGCCATAGCTTGGGAGGCTAGTTACAAGCCACATTCTATGGCATCAAAGAAATATGAAAAAAAAAATCAGGAACAGATCGTCTTTACCTCTGGCTTTATGTTATCCAGTTCAGTGAAGGCAGTTCATAAGTACTACAAGCATTATAAGTCTTATTTTGTAGCATACATAACCCCAGATTAATACATTCTGCTTTTTCAAAGAATCCCAAAATTCCTTAAATTTCTGTTTGTGAAAAGAAAAATGAAAAAAAAAAAAAAAAAAAAGAAAAAATATTTTTCACATATTTAGTACTATGTTTGGTGATTATATTTATTTTTATCTTTTAGCAAAAATTAACTTCTTATGAAACGAAAGGCTATTTTTCTACCCAGCCTCCCTGACTTTAATTTAGAGCAGATGAAAGAATGCAGACCAATGATTACATGTAGCTTTCCATGCAACATATTCATTTTTAGCAAATTTCTCACTTTATGTAGTGAGAAGGTAACACTTTTAAAGTTGTGACCTGTTATAGTATCAAAATATGGTTGTAAATATACTTAGGAAGTAGGACGCATGAACTATATTTGTCAAAACTATTTTAGCCCTCAAAGTTTAAAGCTTGTTTACCTTGTAACGTTGATAATATCAGACCTAGGACTAGGAACAGTCTCCAAATAATTAGCAGTTTCCATGCCTCTATTCACATTGGCACTCTGTGTTTGAAAGAAAACTGAAGAGTGTGGGTTTTATGGTTCGTTACACTTTTTTTTTACCCATCCTATCCACCTCACCGCTTCTTTTTTTTTTTTTTT
>VXBW01001464.1:396351-425052 GCA_013400375.1 Thinocorus orbignyianus
AAAAGGCCACCAAATTTGTCAGGCAGGATTTGCCCTTGGTGAAGCCATGTTGGCTGTCTCCAATAACCTCCTATAAAAGCTGAGTAGTTCTTCTGTTTGGAAAGGAAAAGACTGAAGAGGGCTATGACTGAGATCTGTAAATTCCTAAAGGCAGCAGGTAAGCTGAATGAAAAACTGCACCTCACCAGATGCCACGGTTTGAGCATATGGGTCACCTGGTGAAAGTAGCAGGTCAGGTTAAAAAGAAT
Source organism: Thinocorus orbignyianus (assembly GCA_013400375.1). Classification (NCBI taxonomy): domain Eukaryota; kingdom Metazoa; phylum Chordata; class Aves; order Ciconiiformes; family Thinocoridae; genus Thinocorus; species Thinocorus orbignyianus. The sequence continues at coordinate 396,600 of VXBW01001464.1, forward strand.
GAAGCCATGTGCGGTGTCATGTGCTGGCTCACAAACTTCTTAAATTTGGTTTCATCAGGCTGTAGAGGCAGGCAGTGTCAGTGGTTCAGAGGGATGCGTAGGCAGGAAGAAAAGTGGCTACTGAAGAGAAGAAGGAGTGATGTTCACTGCCACCTTCTGCTTTCCTCTTCCACAGGCGGGAGGAGTCAAAGTGTATTAGATCACAGAAACTGTTAGGTTTGTGCACTCTCCTGAAGGAATATCTACTTTTGCCTCTGCTGGAGTCAGACCAGTGGATGTATCCAGCACTGTTCTAAAACAGTTGGCCGCTAACGTTCTCAAACATTTTTCCTTGTCAAGATAAACTGTATGAAGGATGCTAACTCTACGACCTTCCATGCCTCTGAAACACTAAGTCAACGACAAATCGTGCTGCACAGGTTCATTTCAGGACAGTAAAGAAAAGTGGCAAATAATGAGACTAAAAAAAGAGAGGAACTCTCTGAGACTCTACCTTAAAAGACAATTCCTTCCTGAGGTGTAATAGCGTACTCCAAATCATATATTATTTGTATTGAAAAATGACTTTTACCCCACATTAGCCTCTTCCTAAGCAACAATTACTCAGCTCAATTCACTGGTTTGTTACTTACATTTCTTGAGCAATTTGGGAGAATCTAAAAACTATTGTGTTGGATACACAGAAATTTACATTCATAATATAAGCACTTTATGCTTAATTAACACTTATCATCCTACATACTAATTAGCTGTTTCACTCTATTACATATCCAGCTGAGGGAACTCAAAAATCCTTTGTCTGTTTCAGTGTTAGGAAGTTAATGTAGTCATCCTCAGCTTATGTCAGAAGAATTTGAACCATGAGGCCAAAACAGAGTGTCTTTCTGTTACTAACTAGTACTTTCATGCTTGAATCAGACAGGGCTATTTTTCACAGCATCACATCTAACCAAGAATTGAGAGGATCTGCAGGTATTTCTCAGTATGCATTATTTCACATATGAAAGAGACATAAATTCTTTCAAAAATATCTCACTTATTTATTAGGCACAAAGTCAACAACTGAAGTACTGTAAGAACTAAACCATGTCTGTTTAAAAGGAAACTTTTTAAACTTTTTTACACTGAAAGAATAAGAATAGCAATACTGGGGCCATGAAAAGTTCACATTAGTAATTAAAATCACACACACTTGCCAACACACAGGACTTGATTACTCATAACTTTATCAGGTTGATATAATACACGTCACAAATCTGATTCAGAGAGTTTTATGGATGAACCAGCAGGGAAATTGCCTGGGACCCTACAGACCAGAAGAAAGCACTCTAGGAAGCCGAGCTAATTATTAGTACAAGTCATCTAACATATGAGTGGGAGCAAGGAGGGGACCATGTTATGGCTTGTCTGGAGTCTTGCTGCATCTAAATCCGGTTTCGATTTTCCCACCCTCCTCTTCAGCTGCATCAGAATAGCTGTGTCACTGCTATAAACACAAAAACCCAAACCTATCCAACACAAGTTTTACAAACATACCGCAATGATACAGTGTTAGCTTACTAGAAATAATTAGAATTTTCTGAAAACTGAAAGGGAGGATTGCTAACATACTAATAGCAGGTTAGCGGTATAGAGAACCAAAACAAATGGAAGTGCTGGAAGGATTTGCCAGCACCAGTGTCATAGTCTGCAATTAGCCCTGGTTGCTTCTGCTTTAGCATTTTCCTTGACTAATGAAGGATGTTTTTTTTTTTTAATTTGACTATGTAAGGAGTTACACATCATACTATTTACAATTCAGAAGGTGGGTCTGTGTATTTAAAAACTGTAAGAATTTGTTTTACAGGTTAGAATTTTTTTCTCAATCAGAAACTCAGTTGTTTATTTTCATGAATGTTATGCGTTCTCTGCAAAGGATTTTGAAAAGCTAAATAAACAGCACAGTTTGTTTCTGAGGGTTTCTATATTCTTTTGTTTTATCAAGATCTAAGAATTAGGTAAGAAAAGACATGCTCAAACTTTTTGCACTTACTTGTTGATTTTGATGATGTTAGTTATGACAAGAGACCATGAAGGAATGGTGTGTAATATATCACAATATAAAACACACTGTATTTTAAAGATCTTCCACCATAATCCCCCTATATGTAATTTTTATACAACTTGTTAGATATTTAATAGGACTTTGGAGCACCATGACATATAAAGTTAGATGTAGGATTGTTAACTGCTTCTAAAGATTGAGAACATTTTATAAAGGTAAAGTAACAGAAAGTGGTGGGCACAATGGGAAGGACTTTCTTAAATGTATGTTTGGGCATGATTCACTTTTTCTCTCAAACAAGGATACAAATGCTAAAAATGAAAATACGTATCACAACTCCAAACACCTTACTAGGATGCAGACCCCTGTCTGCCTGACATTATATATATATATACCCTTATATATATGTATACCCTTGGTGTTTTGCTCATCCCCACAAGAACAACTTCTTAAATCCAAAAATCCACACCTTCCTAGCTCTACACATGTTAAACATGGTAGTTTTATGTCATGTATGTGACTGATTGACAGAGAGCCACCTGCACGTTCAGATGATTTTCAGCATGTATGGACAAGACGTTCCTGTTGGTTCTACTTAATTGCCTGGCATACGCTGCTGTGAGCATTCCAGTGGTGGGATTGCCCAATTAGGCAATTCAATAGAAATCTTCAACAAAAAAAAAAAACAGCTGCAACGACTTTTCTGATTAGGCTTTTTAGGTAGTTTACAAACAATTTAGAATTATATTAGGACTATCAGCATTGTGTTTCAGCCTCTGCAAATACAATTCCTACTATAGGAAAAGTATATTGAACATCAAAAAGTTGTTCTTTAAACATTCACTATAATTCTGTAATTTAATGAGAATATTCCATAAATGCCATAAGTAGAGACACAGTTCTTAAATGAAATGGAACATCCTGGAAATGTAGTATGTATTAGGTCATGGCAATCCCAGGCACAAATACAGGTTGAGTGGAGAATGTACTAAGGGCAGCCTCAAGGAGAAGGAGTTGGGGGTGTTGGTGGAGAAGAAGCTCACCAAGAGTTGGTAATGTGCACTGGCAGCCCAGAAAGTGAACAGTACCCTGGGTTGCATCAGAAGAAGCACGGCCAGCAGGTCGAGGGAGGTGATTCTCCCCCTCTACTCTGCTCTTATGAGACCCCACCTGGAGTACTGCATCCAGCTTTGGACTCCTTAGCACAGGAAGGACATGGACCTTTTGGAACAACTCCAGTGGAGGGCTGCAAAGATGACCAGAAGGCTGGAGCAGTTCTCCTGTGAGGACAGGTTGAGAGAGTTGACATTATTCAGCCTGGAAAAGAGAAGGCTCCAGAGAACCTTACAGCAATCATTCAATACCTAAAGAGGACCTACAGGAGAGATGGGGAAGGTCTCTTGAACAGGAAGTGTAGTGACAGGATGAGGGCGAACAGCTCTAAACTGAAAGAGGGGAGATTTAGAGTAGATATCAGGAAGAAATGCTTTAGTGTGAGGGTGGAGAGGTCCAGAAAAGTGCCCCATTCCTGGAGATGTTCAAGGCCAGTCTGGATGGGGATTTGAGCAATCTGGTCTAATGGAAGGTGTCCCTGCCCATGGCAGGTGGATTAGAACTAGCTTTCTTGAAGGTCCCTTTCAACTCTAACCATTCTATGATTCCATGCTTCTATATGGAACGTAGAATCAATAACCCATTGGACTACCATCAAGCAAAATGTTAATTGCACACAGATAAGGACTATAATGTCTCTAGTTCAGGTTAAATTGGGAATCTGCCAGGAATACTTTAGGTAGTTGTTACCCTGAGGACGAAATCTCAATCATCCGCTTAAATCTCTGGCATGCCTTCTAGTTTCTCAGGAATTAAGATTAGTGTGTTTTTCCACATTATGTCCATGATATGTTTGTTCAACTGAATGGTGCAGGAATGATCCTTTTGACTGAAGACACCATACACAGGATAAATACACTTACCCTGTTGTACAAGTAAAACAGTTCAAAGAACTAACTTTGTTATCCAGGTGTCACAACCTGTGACTCTTTGTACTGAATGAAAATTTTTTCCTTCATTGAAGCCCTGTGGTTATTCTGCGTAAAGCTAGTTCTTACAGTAAATATGCAAGGATTTATAAATCCACCTTTTCTGTTAGAAAAAAAGAAGATAAAAATTATCAACCCCTACCCTGACAATCTCTGTAATGTGTAAATCTTGTGATTCAAAATAAATCAGTGAGCAAGGCTTCAATATCAGTATTATTATCCTGATATTTCAAGTAGATTTCAGATCTTCTTCTCTAAGACATCTAAAAAATTCTCAGACCAGGTAGCTGACATTCATATTCTCCCAGCACTCAGCCCACAGGAATCCATTGTCAAGGACACACTGAGGTTGCCTCTGTTTGCTCCCAGGGCTTTTGAGTGCTTGTGGAGTCTGAATGGCTTTCTTAATTTATCAGGTCACTCATGTACTTTAAGTTATGCTAAGGCTTCATCAAAACCCAGAAGCTAGAGAATTACAGCCAATTTCTTTCTACAACTGAGTATATTTTGGGACAGGTGAAGATTTGTCCCACAGATTTCTACAAATAAAAATATTCCCATCAAATATCTGTCAGCTGGAAAATAAACAACTACAACAATAAAATCAAAAGTAGCCAGTGATTTAAGGGGAAAGCCTATTTAACATTATGCTAACTTTCTTTAAATGAGAAATGCATAAGGAAGACAAGAAGGTAAAAAAATGTTTAAAAATAGTTCGTGAATAGCTGAACCGGCTAAGTACCCACCTTCTGAAAAAAAAAATTAATAAATAAATAAAATTTAAAGCACTGCTACTTCTTCTGTGTTCTCTCTCTCATGCCTTTATCAATGTCCAGTCCAATGACTATCACCATATGTCAGTGCTATATGCTTCCTCTTACCTTGTTTTTGAACAGGCTTGTCTTTACTTTATAGCAGGTGTGTGCCTCTATTCCACTTTTTTCATCATCTTTTTCCATGCCTCACACAATTCAGACAGCAGGTGATCAGTTCACCATCTTTTACCATCTTTTCTTCCTAGCATGCTTCTCTCACAGCATGAAAATCCATTTCCTTTGTGAAGTCTTAAGGGAAAAGCACATCAGCTGAATGCCGTTCCTTCTTTGGATAGCAGTCATCCACCTTCCCTTCCTCACAGGAAGCTGATGCTTTTATTTACTTTTATGGATATCTACAATTGCGCCCACTAGCAGTACTACGTAATGTACTGCATTTCTTCTTCCACCATTATTTGGGAAGCTAAGATCAAAGCAAAATCATGCACAATAAATAATGAAGATTTCTTATGTTGTAATAGAAATTGTATCTGTATTTCTAAGTTCGCTTGTAACTGCTGATTTTTGTGATTTCCATTGTGATAACAACACCTTTTACTTTAGCAACCCTGAAATCATGACTTTTAGAACTACTGATGACCCTCCTCCAGAATGAATATTGACCTAATTTTTATCATTATTCTTTTCCTGTGTTCTCCTTCGTCTCTCACAGCCTTGCTTTCAAAGTTTCTGTATCCATGAATTTCAGCATTATTTTGGGGCACACAAAGACCAGAAATCCACAGTACTAACGACAAGAAAAGGAGTGAAGGCAGGATCTTTGCTGTATGGAGAAGTCCAGACAGTAAGAGAAAAGGAAACAGAAGTTTGTGCCAAATAGGACTAATTAATTCACCTTTTATAGCAGCACCAGCTACATCCGGTCAAAACAGCAGGTCTTCACTGAGCATGGAAGCATGATATACATACATTTCTAGCTAGCATGGCTAAGAAAAATTTTGTGTTTCTTTATAATTTTGAAGTCTTATTTCCTACATCACTTTTAGGATCACTTTCCTACATCACTGACAGGAACAGTCAGTACTTGGTGAATTAACACAGGCAGGATGAAGCAATCAAAGGCAACAAGGGTTAGCACCTTGAACAGCTCTGGGAGGGGAACCAGCTCTCTCCAAACTCCACAGGATTAGTAACCAGATCTGCCGTCCAGAACGAAGGAAAAGCCTGAGCCCTCTTTGCTTGCCAGGAGGCATTCAAACACGTTGAAAGCAGAGCTTGCAAAGTCCTGACACTTCAAATCAGTTATGCAACTGTCGAACGTAATCGAATTTATAAATGCAGTTTAGGAATAGTAAGGGGCTCAAAGACGCATGCAGCTCGCTGTGTTCAAGGGCTGGTATAACAACACACACCTCTAGCAGAGCAGCACGATGCATAAAGCATCCTGGGCCTATTCTGCAAAAGCTTTCCCTTTGTCAAGTCTATTATCTTCAAGTTCCAATGACTATGTTTTGCTTCAAATTCCACCGGAACTTGAAATATGTTTTTTTTCCTCATAAAGCATGTCCTGGAATGTCTTTACATTCTCCACCCCCCTTAAACTTCCTATCAAAGGCTGCATGATTAAGCATTTTCCCTGCTGAAACTACCTTAACTGCATCCAAGAAGAGCTTCCTATATTACTTGCAAGAGATCTTCTTTCTCAAAACACACCCACTATTGACTTCAAAGTTACAGGGAGAAAGTTAGTAAGGAGAATCTAGTAATTTTACTTCTGCAGTAATGATGGGGAATTGGATGGCATTACCATCATGAAAGGCTGTGTATATCATATTCTAAAACCATAATTTGTTGCACGATAAGACCAGATGAGTCACTCCTAGGTATTAACGTAACTCGTTTTTGTTCCTGGGACAAATTAAACCTTCAAGTCATCCTTTGACTTTCTTGGAGTTTCATAGTAGGTTAATGCAGATTATTAAAAAGAAAGTGAGAAAAGGAGCTCATGAAACTCAAATATGTCATGTTCTATTCCTCTGAAAAGTAAATGGCTAATTATCAGACTGTAGTTTAGGCAGTCACGATTCTAAGAAAGTCACCTCTCTGTCCAAGGCTCTTGGGAAAGGAAACCACACAAGAGGTATTGCACTCTGTGGGATGGACATTATAGAAAAGTCATGATAGACTGTATCCTGTGCGAGGCACCCCACACTGGAGAAGTGGAGTAGCATGACAAGGAAAGACTGGCAGAGACAAAGCATTATGAGTTGACCCTATCCCCCATCGCACATCCACCTAGCTTCATCACTCAGGTGTATTTTAAGGGATTTCATAATGCCATTTATGTCCATTCAACTCCATGGTCAGTGAAGGGAAAGTTGATATTCAAACTTTGTATAAGTTTGACCCCTACAGATCAATGGCCCCGATGTTATCCACCCAAGAGTGTTAAATGAGCCAGCTGATGTCATTGCAACACTGCTCTCCACAATCTCTGAGAAATCATGGAGATCAGGAGATGTCCCAGGAGACTGGGAGATGGCTAATGTCACTCCCATCTACAAAAAGGTGTTGGAGGATGATCCAGGAAATTATACACCCATCAATCTTACTTCAATCCCTTGGGTACAAGTTTATCCTAGGGAGATTCCAACTAGACACAAGAAGAAAATTTCTCATTTTCACAGTGAGAAAAATCAACCATTGGAATAATCTCCCCAGAGAAGTGATGAATTCCCCAACACTGGACACTTTTAAGATTCAGCTGGACTGGGTGCTGGGCCACCAAGAAAGTTTGGACCAGATGATCCCTGATGTCCCTTCTAACTTAGTATTCTATGATTGTATGATAATCCTGATGAAAATAAAATGTGACCTCTAGCAAATAAATCACATATTTATCACAGTTTAGGTGATAGTTAAGTATAATATAAATGCCCTCATTCTAACATCATTGAAAAGTGACAGACTACCATGGTATTTCATTTTTCAGGTCAAGCCATCATTTTGCAAACAGAAGATCAGAGAATAATTAACCAGAGGAAAAGTTTAGTTCAACATCCATTTGTGTTTTGGTGACTTTGATAAAATTGCTGTTTGAGTAATTACTGATGACAAGTGTTATGTATAACATGTATTACATAAATATGTATAATACATGACATACATATGTAGTATGCATGTAATCTGTATATTGAAGAATGGAATGGAGTAAAGTAAAACAGAACTTTCAGCTGGAAGAAATCTGCAATGATCAAGTCGAGCTGCCTGAGGGTTTCAGGCCTGACCAAAAGTTAAAACCTATTATGGAGGGCATTCTCCACATGTCTCTTAAGCACTGACAGGCCAGAAGCACCTCTCTAGAAAGCCTGTTCCAAGAGGTGTTTGACCACCCTCTAATTAAAGAAATGCTTTGTAATTAGAAGTCTGAACCTCCTCTGTGATAGCTCTGAATCACGGCTACGAACCCTGTCACTGGATATCAGGGAGTGGTATTAAAGAGCTATTAAAGTGCAATTCTCTGTTCAGCTTTTTATTCAAGTGACCAGTGATGAGCACGTACTGCGTTCCATTTATCAGAATGACTGCCTGTGCCTGTTCAATATAATTCAAGTCTATACACATGATTTTTCTTTCTCGGTGCTAAAAAGGATGCAAATATCGCAAAGTTCCTTGACTATCACGGTAGTAGAAAAATCAACTGATTCCAGGTCCAGAAAGTGTAATCAGGTCACTTGACATGGTGAGAAGTAGGTCATACTATTTAAATCAGTGTTTATATCTACATATGCCAGATAAAACGTGAAAGAAACATTAAGTAAACTATTCAGTCCCCATTTTTAAAGCAATACCATGGTAAAGAATTAAAATAGAATAGGTTATGCAACCCTTAAAATTATACAGGACTTTTATAAATTACTCCAGAGGAAACTAAAAGCAACCTTACATTCCCAACAATTTGCAGTGTTGTTATGTTGCTCATTCCCCCTAGGGATAACAAAAAAAAGTAAAAATCTACCTACAAAAATATGAAAGGGGAGAGGGCACACTGTAGAGAATGTTTGTTCCCAAAAACATATCCTTTTTTTCTTGCCATTTGAAGGATACTTATTTTAACAGAAGGCAAACTAATTAGAAGTGTCAAAAACTGACAGAGAAACTGAAAAGGTACAGAATTTACATTAGCTTTTTTTAATAGCTTTTCCTTACTAGAACCCAAGTTCAAAAGCAAGAAAAAGTTTCTTAACTGCTTACATGACTTACGAAACCTAGACCTATGATCTATTACCCTTAGGGCAAGTTCAGTGCTATATTCACACTCAAGCCGGTCTGGAAACCAGAGCAGCACAGTGATCCAACCTAACAATTTACAATCTTAGTTATTTCAGGCACCTTCATTTTACATATCAGCTGCTTGTGTAAACATACTTTAAGTCATGTAAGCAAGTTCAAAAATTCTGCTACTGCTGACATAAACCCCTATGAACCCTGAAGTACACAAACTAAACCCTGAATGTGCATGGAACTCCCTGACAGATCAAGACTGTTTTTACATGACTCAAAAGGCATTTAAACCACTGTTGACCAAATGAAACTGAGAAATAAGACTCAGATCAAACTCTCACACTAGACACTGGGAACCTCTTTAAGAACTTCAATAGGTTTTAAATCTGTTACTAAGCAACTAGTAACCAAGTAGAAAAAAATGTTATTTTCCTACTTTTAAATTTCCAGAAAGATTAATAAAAGGTGGGGAAAACAATCACAAGTATTCTGCAGTGCTTGCTGGCAGTGAGTTAGCTTTCTTTATCATGTAGTAACAAAAGAGCTTTTCCAACTCTTAGTTTTATCTATGTCTTGTAGTGTCCTATTTTTGCTTTCTTTACTATATTTGTCACTTTTTTTTTTCCTTTTTTTTTCCCCCCAGACAGTAAGAGTAGATCTTTATTTTAATTAATCTAGTTCTGATGAAGTCCTTTCCTCCGGGTATTCCAAGTAAATTATTTAAGCATGTAAAATTATAATTAGTTGCAAACCAAAGCTGGTGTAATTTTGATCGATTGGGAAGGTCTTGAGTGAATGGCTATTCTAGGTTTTTGTCTCCTCATTACTTAGGCAAGTAGTCTTTTTTGGAATGCCTGGTCTAGCTCTGCTGAACAAATTCAAAACTGCAGGCCTCTTGCAGGGGGAACCTTGATGGTTTGGGGTTTTTTTAATTGCATATTTTAGAGCAAAGGATTAGCACCAAAACCTTTATCCCAGTGAATACTAAATATTTCAGCTAATCCATTGTCTCAGTAAAATTTGGTCATCCTATAACTACAATTTTTCATCATTTCTGTCCTGAGTATGCACCACAAATGTGCAGTAATTATAACTAGTTGAAGACCAGCTACCTGGAGCAAGCCACACTCAGCCCAGTACAGGCAACTCTCTGCAGAGCTGACAGCGTTTATTGTTGTGCCATGGCATTCCACTGGTAGATTTTAACTTTTCACTCTCTGCCCTGGAAGTGACCAGATGACAACTAGAATGAGGATAGGTTACACAGACTCCATGTGACAAACCACTGTACAGAAGCCCAGTTTATTTCAAAAAATCCACAGCACACTTGATGGAAAGCATGATCACAAGCTGATTATAAGCACATGATGGATGTAATGGATATATTTGAGCAGTGACCTGAAAGGAATTAGGCAAAATCTGTGAGAATAAAACTAGCTGGGGAGTTTCGTATATTTTTAGCTTTTGGCTCAGTGACTGACAGACTGGAGAACTTTCCCAACAACAAGGTCACCTAGTAAAGGGATAGGACCAGTGAAGACTATTGAGCCTAAAGGACTGTTGATCTGTTCATTTCTTAAGCACCGATTCTTCATTTACTATGTCCATAGAACCTCATATTATAGTTATTACTTTCGAGTGACGCTCCTTCACTTATAAAATTACAGTCTTTGTCCTAAGATACCGACTTTCTCCTTTAAAATGTCACCTCATATTTAACTCCATTTGCCATTTTATTGTACTGTCTCTCAGCTTCATAGAGTGTTTTTCCAGTTCTTCATATCTTTCCGCACTTTCCGCCAATGTACTTTCTTACCTGACAAAAACCACTTCTTTTCCAGATTGTTGGTAAATCTACCAAGCTTCCTGAACCTGCAGAGCTCCTGAAAAATTCCATGGGTGTTCTTGCTGCGCTGTGAAAACCAGCCATTTAATCTGGCTGTTGTTCTACCTATTTTTCAGCCAACCAACTGGCTATTCAAGGACCTATCTTCTTTAATACTCTCCTCAGTGGTAATGGATCTTGTCAAATGACTTCTGGAAATGAAAAAGGATATATTGCTACTCAGCACTGATGAGGCTGACTCATCTGGAGTCCCATATCCACTACTAGAGAAACACGGACATAGTGGAGAGAGTCTACTGAAGGACCACAAAGATGACAAAGGGACTCGAGTAAGGCTGAGAGAGCTGTGACTGTTCAACCTGATGAAGGGAAGAATCATGAAGGATGGTGGTGTTCCCTAGGGCTCAGTACAGGTCCCAGTCTTGTTCAACATATTCATCAGTGACCTGGATGAGTAGATGGAGTGTAACAAGTTTGCTGATGACACAAAACTGAGAGGGGTAGCTGACAGACCAGAAGGCCTTGCCACCATTCATTGATACCTGGACAGGCTGGAGAGTTGGTCAGAGAAGCCTAAGAAGGTTCAACAAGGGCAAGTGTAGGGTCTTGCACCTAGGGAGAAATAATTCCACACACTGATACAGGTTAGGCATCGGTCAGCTGGAAAGCAGTTCTGCAGAGAGACCCGGGAGTCCTGGTGGTCAACAAGTTCACCATGAAGCAGCAATGTGCCCTTGTGGCCAAGAAGGACAAAGGTCTCCTGAGGTGCATTAAAAAGAGCATGGCCAACAGGTCAATGGAAGTCCTCCTCCTCTACGCTGCCCTGGTGAGGCCACAACTAGAGTACTGTGTATAGTTCTGGGCTCCTCAGTTTAAGAAAGACAAGGAACTACTGGAGAGCGCTCAGAGGAGGGCTACAAAGATGATCAAGGGAATGGAGAAACTCTGTTATGAGGAAAGGCTGAGAAACTTCGGTCTGTTTAGCATGGAGAAGACTGAGAGGGGATCTCATCAATGTTTATAAAGGGAGGATGTCAAGAAGATGAGGCCAGGCTTTTTCAGTGGTGACCAGCCATAGGACTAGAGGCAATGGGCACAAACTGGAACATAGGAAATGCCGTCTGAATATAAGGAAAAAATTCTTTACTTTGAGGGTAAGAGTGCACTGAGACTGAATATCTCCTCTGGAGATATTCAAAACCTGCCTGGATGCATTCCTGTCCAGCCTGCTCTAGGTAAACCTACAGGGGAGTTGGACTAGATGATCTCTGAAGGTCCCTTCCAAGTCTCACAGTTCAGTGATCCTGTGATCTTATTAATCTACATAAATACCTGAAGGGAGGGTGGAAAGAGGAAGGAGCCAGTCTTTTTTTATCGGTGTCCAGTTCCAGGACAAGAGGTAATAGGCACAAACTGAAACACAGGAGGATCTCTCTCAACTCAGGAGATTCTTTTTATTTTGAGAGTGACTGAGCACTGGCACAGGTTGCCCAGAGTGAATGTGGAGATTCCTTCCCTGTAGATATTCAAAAGCCATCTGGACATGGTCTTGGACAACCAGATTTAGATTACAGAGGTGTTGAGTAAGGTGACCTCCAGAGGTCCATTTCAGCCTCAGACACTCCATGATTCTGTGATTCTGCAATATCAACAGAACATTCTATATCCACATGCTTTGATAGAAAGTGCAGTTCTTGCAAAGAACTGCAACAAGTTTCAGAGACACTACATTTTTTGTGTCTCTGTATACAGTGTATATATCTCACTGTGTATATAGTGCCTCTGTCTGTGACACTATATATTGTAAAATATCTCAGGAAACTTTACAGCGAAGAAAAAAAAAAATTTAACTGAATTTGAGCCCACAGCTCTTAAGAGTTTTAGAAAACTTTTTTAAAAGAGCCATGACAATACATTTTAGAAAGCAACTACTTCATACATTAATGTCTTCCCAAAGGAATTCCATGTGGTCTGCAAATAGCCAAATTAATTGGTTACAAAACAGATTTAATTCCCACCCACCCCCCTAAAATACAGTATGCTCCTTCATTTCAAATTACCCTGATAAAAATAATAATGAAAGTCAAACTCTATGCACTCCTACAATTATAGATTAGAAAACAAACTACTTTTTAGTTTGCTAGCTGACATCTCTCTCTCCTCCATTTTCTCAACTTTTATTACAGATTATGTATACAAACTTGGGACAATGTAAAATGATGTAAGTTTCCCTTGCATCAGTTCCAGACTACTAAGTTAACAATTCTCTAGAGGAAGCCTGAGCTGAACATCTGCAAACTGTCGCAAAAAATAGCCTATATTAGAAAGCTCTGAGAAACTTACTGTAAAAAAAAAAATGCATGTAGTTCAGCATGGGCTGCATTTTTGCTACCTGAAAGATACAAAGACTCCACAACTCTTCCAGGGGACTTCAGGAACTCTCCCTCAAATGTGTGCTGTCATTTGAAGATGTGTCCATGACCTCCAGTTTCTCACTTCTGAACCTATTCTATGACCTCCTGTTCATCTCCCTTAAGATGATTTTGCTGATGTACAGCTCCTACCACCTTCTTTCTTGATAAGAGACAGATTGTGTAGACAACTCTTTTCCAAACCTGCCATATGAGAAGACATGAATACTAAATAACTGTAACATTCTTCATTAAAAGTTGCTTTCCCCAGTATCATCCTCCAATACATCAGCAAACCTGACTGTTAATCAGCAGCTCTGGTTATAGACTACTGATGAACACAAAACTGCTCTTCACTTGTAGATCGCCACAAAATCACAAGTTTTTTATTCTATTTGTTTTGATTTTCATATGAGCTCAGAACTGCTAACTCCCATGAGAAAAAGTGAATGAGCTTGACCATATGTTTAAGTTCACAGCCAATATCAGCTGACTTACCACATTTCATACTTCAAAAACATTCTTATGTCCTCTGAAGAGTGGTTAAGACATTCAAAGGCATGCAAATGATGTGTGTACAGTCAACCCTGCAAGCATTCAATTAAAGATGTCAGGGAACCAGAAAAATTTTAGCAACCTAGATGTTCATTCCAACTTCACAAGCGTGTTACGTCACAAGTGCCTCACAAAATTTATACCTTTTTCCTTTTGTATACAAGAATTCACTGGTAAACAACAAACAGAAGCATAATCTTTTGTCTCTCACTCCAGAGTTCAAGCCACTAGATCAGGCTTCCAGTTCAAAGGACTCACCAATGCCTATGGAAAACATCACCTGTACTCAGCAGATCATACTGTCCCACATTCCTGCCAGATTTTGAAAGACAAGAATATGAAATGGGGAAGTAGTAGGGAATGATTGTATAAAAATTGTTCACGGAATCTGCCCCAAACAGCCACAGCTGTTCAACGTGGATCACATAGATCACAGTGGCTGTTCTTCAACAAGATTATTATCAGTAAACCAAGAGAACAAACTCCAAATCAACAATGCAATAAGAATTACAATGCTGCACAGAAAACTGTTTCTGAAGAGCAATATCTGACAAAAGAGAAACCTGAAGGTCTGTTTTCCCTTATTTACCCAGAGTGAACAGTCCCAATGATGAGATTACTTGTGTGGGAAAAAATACTGATATGAACAAAGATGAAGGAGTTTGGCTGTAACTGTACTATTAGGAGGATTTTATAATCCTCAGTTCTGTATTTCATACTTGTTGCAGGTTTTAATCAAAGTATAAACACTTGTGACTCTCAAAAGTAAACTGAACTAGAAGAATTCCATCTCTGTTAGTGGGAAGGCTGAACCAGTCGCAGTAACAATTCATTAGGCAGGTAATACTGTATCGCTGTTTGCAACAGAGTATCCTAGGCAAATATTCCATTTTCAAATATCACCTAATCACTTCATCCTTTTGGGTTTTTTGAAATGCCACAAGTATACAATCTTTGATTTACTCAAAATTATTCACTTCCATTTCTCTTTTTTCTCTGAAATATTGAAATCTCTTCTTGCAAATCCAATTCCTTTTGCATCAGTTTCTATATTGGAGCATTTGTTATACAAAACTGAACTAACTTTCTATTCTAAACCTGGTGTCACGGTTTAGCCTNATCTTACTTCAAACACTGTAAATATTAAGTAGGAGTGAAATGTGACCTTTAAGTGGCAACCACTGCAATGACATTGAAAAGGAGTGATGGTTTAAAAGTAAATTTTGAGCCCTTTCTTAAGAAAATATTTTTTCTAAAAAGAAGCATACAGGTAAAACTGGACACTACCAAATGTCACAGAAACATGGGTCCAGAGACAAACTGCCTTGCCAAGTGGCAACAGAACTGTTACTTAGCTGGGCATAGCTTTCTGTTCCAAAAGAAGGTTCAGATCAGAGAGACATGAGGTAATCACAAGAACAAGAAATGTTTAATGAGCAATAACCAAACAGTTGTGCTACCTCCGCATTTGTGTTAGATACTCAGAACCAATTTTTTAGTCCATACATGCAGTTTACATGTGTTTACCAGTTAAGGAACAGAAAATATTCTAGGAAACTCAGTAAGATAAAGCAAAACTCTTTTATTTCTGCTATTCCAAATGAATACAAAGTTTAGCCATCCTTGCAGCAATTTTTCTAAACTATAATGGACATGGAGAGATACGTGAATTTCATTGCTCATCTCTTAGAATAGCAAGAGGATATAAGCGGGTGTTTCATCTACCTAGGCTAAACTTAGAGCCTTGAAGTTCAAAATACAAAAGGTGGCACCAGCCACCCCTTAGAGTGCTTCAGTACTAGACTTTCTGCTCCCACCCCTTGTTCCGCTGGTACAAAGAGCACTAAAATTGTTATAGTAAATTAACCAATCATTGTTTATTCCAAAAGAAATTACCCTTAAAGGATTTACCTGTCACAGAAAATTAACACAGCAGAACTATTAACTTGTTCAACTATGTATTTTCTACAATACCCTAGGAAATTTCTTCTCTGCAGCAAACTCCAGTTCTGTTGCAGCTTCAATTTCACAGATGAAAATTAGCACTGAGAAAGCTGCCTCTCCCTCCAAATTGTTTAGAGAAACAGAGGAAGAAAACATACACTTGGCTGCAATCTTCAGAGGCCAGCTTGGCTAGAACATGTTGCAGATGACACTTTTCCTTCAACCTGTTCCCTCTCAAATGCACAAGTCTCAGAGGGTAAAATGTGATACTGACCTCCAGAAGTAAAAGCACCAGGCTACCACTGCTAGAAGATGATCTCATACACATGCAAATCAGCAAGAAAGCTGGCTTCAATTGCTTTCAGATTAAATCAATTTCATGGATAAAGATCACTTTGTTTATCACAGTGACTGTTGCAGAAAACCAAGATAGATAAACTGAATGTGTTTCTTGCCAAAGGCAATAATAAGACCTATTTTCTACAAAGAGGTATAATGCTTTAAATAACAACTGAAAAAACTGGTCCCTTTTGCAGAGCAAGTATGCTCAAGGGAAAAGAGATGCATGAGTGCAGCCTGCATGACTCTGCACCTTCCCTTCTGGGGCTTAAACTGGGAAGTGAATTTCATATGAAGTTGCTTTTCCAGCTGTTGAAAAGCACTGTTTTGAAATATTCCTTCCTCCATCACCAAAGTATTGAGCCACTCCAAATAGATTTAATAGTATTTTATTTTTAATAATTTTAAGCACAAGTCCTTAAATTTTTTATAATTCACTTGTGAAGCCAAGTGTGAAAGTAAAAGCCAGCTCAGCAGAGCCACAGGATTCCCCCACCAACTACTGGTAACCTTTATATGTTATAGAAGCTAATTTCAGCCAAAGGCCACAAACCCTTAATATAAGTCTCCCTAGAGCAACACATAGCTTCTTCTAACTGCTATAGAGAGAGAAGGGCTGAAAGTACAGGAAATAATAAATGAAAGTAGTATGACCACTCACATGCACAGAAAGGGCACATGGAAGTAATCCATACATGGTAATTGTCCTCTGGGGACAATTATTACTGTACTGATACTGATCAGGAATCACTGAGTTAATTTACCTGATTTTCTTTTGCTGAATAAGAGCATTCACAAACAAGTTTTCACTAGGGATGGACACGGAACAATATTGTAAATCTTTCAGCCAGATTTTTAGAATCACACTGAAATTATTATTTCCCAAGAAGAGGTTTTTTTCAATAAAAATGATATAATATGTGATAGCATAACAACATCACCAAACAAATCAGACTCAGTTATCATCCTAAACCTCATCTGAAAATTCTTAAAAGCAACAAATTCACAAAGGGCTTGTAGACCTGTGGAGACTATTGAGATTGGCTTGTGATGAGTTAAGTTGTCTGCAACGAATGAGGAACCACAGATCTGCCTCTTGAAAAGAATGTGGCAGACAGTTCACTTTTCTCATCGTTTCTCTTTGCTTTTAAGAAGGCAAAGTTTTGTATCCAGCTACACAGTCCCAAGAACACAGAGATCAATATAGTTATTTCCATTTATTCAATGGTTTGCCTAGCATACAATGGAGAAGGGTATATTTCCAGATGCTGACCACAAGCGTGGTGATTGTACAAATATTCTATTTTTAAAAAAACAACAAATTTGGGAAAACAAAAAATATTTTTAAAAAATCAAAAAAAAAACCCAAATGCTAAATCCCAGGAGATACCTAGCAGAAGCGTATGTGAATAGTTTGGTTTTGCCTTTCAGAACCTGGACAGAAATTAGAGTAGAGCCTGAGTCATACTCAGAACACTCATACAACAAAAGAGGTTTACAACAGCCAAACAATCTGCCTAATAGCAAGAGGCATGTTGTAAAAGGGAAGTTTGTATTATGTGACAGCCAAGTTTTTCAACAAAACAGCCTTTAAACAAGGGCACATGCTGGAGAGTGTTCCAAAGTATCTTTTCTCTAAGAGGCTAAGAAACTTTCAAAGATTTTTAAAAAGTTTAATTCAAAATATTAACATGTATTTCCCAAAGTAAAAATGATTTCATTTTAGGTATATAAAAGATTAAATAAATTAAAATCCCTCACCTTTCTGTATTTATATTGGGATAAATGCACATGCAATCTGGGTAAAATAATCAGGCGAGTATACAAACAAGTATACTATGTCAAAAGACACTGATGATTACAGCACATAGTCTGCAGAGATTGAGTTTTCCCTTCATGTGAGTAAATTACAACACAAAATTAATTGTAAAGCAGTACTCAGATACAACTGATGCTAAAATAAATCCTTAGAGCTACTTAATACTAATATAACATTCTGCCAGGCTCTCCAGTGGTATTAAAACAGTGGAAACAACAAATCAGTTCTACAGTAATACCTCCATTGAAAAGCTTCCTATTAAAATATTCTTTACCACACATCAGACATTAACTCTGTACTTCAGCACAATATAGCAAAGTGTGATATCCATCTCTTCTGGGCAAAAGTTATATTAACATGTAGTTGATACTTTACATTGTCAGCTCTCCTGAGCTAACATACAAATGTCTGTTTACTACTGTTTACTCCCATTAGTCTTAATAAGGTAGAAAGGAACCAGGGTCTTGCTTCTTTCATATCCTGAAAAAAACCCAATTTGCTGACCTTCCCTTAGTGGACAAATAATGACATTCTGGGTAACATCACTGCACAAATGTTACTGAAGGCAACAACACCGCACACAAAATCTTCGCTAGTGAGTAAGTGTCATTGAGGCTAACTTCTAAACCAAATACATTGTAGAGATGGTGATTAGAAATTCGTTTTTTTTACATTTTACACCAGGCATCTAACCATTGAATGTTATAGAGGCACTTGAACAATTTACTACCCAAAGACACACAAAAATAATTTCTTGACCAAAACAGCAGCTCCTGTTTATTGAACTTTTAATATCATTAATATATTAATATTTTAAAGACCAGCTAAGCAGACATTGGTACATCTCTCTACCCATCAGTTATGTACATGTGAATTATCAGCTTTAACTGTTCCTCTGCATCTTATTTCCATATTAATCTTGCAGAGTTACACTTTAACACCAGTTGAAACCACTCAGGATCCACATTGGGATCACGGAGCTTATAAGAAAGAGGCAGGGGGAGATGCATTCTCTCTACACAGATGTGTGGGAGTCTGGAAGCCTGCACAACCCAAGGAAATTAACATTTCTACACAATCTTTTAAGTATTCCAGAAACAGTAGCAGACACATGGTATCTTTTTTAATAGCAGGGAATAAAATTGCAAATGAATAGTCAGCACTGAAACAGCAGTGTAAGTGGGCTCAAATGTCAGACAGAGATTTACAAGCAGGGCTGTAGCCACTGCACAAACTCCTAATAATCTAGGTATTTAGCTACTAAAGAAGATTTCCATATTGGAATGTGCAGGCAGGATAGGAGAGAGATTTAGAATATCAAGAGATTCAGACAGCTGAGATTATTCTGTAGAGCAGTGAGATCTTCTTTCCTCCCCCTCTATTTCTGCCAAGAACACATAAGCTCTGCTAACACTGGGATTATTCCATTTAGACAACTGTTTCCTTCAGGCTNAGTAATATAGAAATGCAAGGATGAAGTCTACTTCATACTTGGAGTGAGAGAAGAGCAGGACATGGATAAAATCCATTTGAAGAAGACATTTTAAATTGTGATCCTCAACATGAAAGAAGTAAAGAAATGTAAAATAAAAATTAGAAACTTTTGATTCCAAGACAAGCAAATAATTCGAACAACTAAAACACAGGCACTCCCATTAAATTTCAGGACAACAGAGATTTTCAATTACAAAGCTCACATGGGATTGGCAGAGTAATTTGTTAGAAACTTAAGACTGGCAGTTACATCTGTGACTTTTCCTGCTCGAGCTTTTCATGCAAAAAATGTATGCAATACAAACATTCTTTGCTCACTTACTCATAACAACAAAACACCACAAATACTATAGACACACCAGCAAACCTGGTTTGGGTTTACTTGGGTTGTTGGGTTTTTACATTTATTTCTGTACAGATCAACATCTGTACACAATTTGTTCTATAAAAGCTAAGATATAGTCAACTTTGGTAAAGAATAATGTTTCAGTTAATCCTTAGTGATTCTCAACTGTTTTCAAAAATGGGTGCTGTATACAAACTAAGATAATAATTTTAGAATACTCATACAGGGCTCAGCCAGGCAAGACCAGTAGTACTATAGGAAATGTTCTCTCATTATGATTACGCTAATTTAAAATTGATCCATCAGGATCAATGTTTGGAAATGGTTGTTGAGTTTTTATTTTTCCCTCTCAATAGAATTTCCTATTTTTCAGATAGAGAACTGATGTCAATGAAACTGTCTAGCAGTGCCCTCCTCCACCACAGCAAAAGTAGCCACTTAAGAGAGAACAGAGCAAGTATAAGCTTATTTTCACCGCAGCTATGATCTCAGCTCTTCGAATCGGTGCCTTCCTATGCCTCAGTGGTGCACATTTTGAAGAAAGACGGTCCTTTTCTTTTTTTTTAATTTAATATCTGTTGTTGTAATTTGAGGACCTCCCATTCTTGGAGGGCAAGGGATAGCAGTAAACTCCTTTCTATTCATGTGGTCTCCATTCCATTGATAATTTCATCAACTTCATCAGCCTATCAGAGTAACGAGCACAGATACAACCTACAGCTCCTCACATCTCCCCACCAAACGAATCTGACAAAAAGACAAAATATGTTGCCACTGGATTTCTTAGAGGTTTATAGAGTCTAGCGGGTTTTTTTATTACATCACTGGTCATTTTGCTGTACCTACATGCTTCATTTGACATTTATCTTATACTGCTGGACATACACATTGGGAAGAACATAACCAAAACCTGTAGCAACAAAGCCAAACCCTTCTTCACGCAAGTGCCAGTATCAGAAACTTATTCATGTGCACAGAATAGCCCAAAGGTATACTCCCTCAAAAGCCTCCAACATGGGGTGATGTAATAAACATGTTTCACCCCGTTTTATAATTACAGCAGAAGTTTACCATGATTCTAGGTACTTTTTTCCTCACGTATTTTCTTATGCAATTAAATCTATATTTAAAACCACAGAAGCTCAGCTTTTGAAAAGTTTCTGCCTCTACAGATACGGTTTTCTTGCCGTTTTCTTACTCCTGCTCTCTTTCTTTTTATTCATCCCACCTTACTCCTTGTAATTACTAGAAGCAAAGACAAAAGGAATTGAGCTTTCCTGAAGTTCTCACTTTTTTCCCTCTACATGTACTTGCCTGCATGCAACATATTTTCCTTGTCAACCATCAGAGAGAACACACAGGGAATGTCAGCTCTCCGTTTGAATAGAGAGTCAAGAAATACTAGGTACACACCCCAAGCACACAACACTGAGGAATTTTTAAGAAACATCCTTATGTACATCACAGCTCTCTGTTAGAGATACAAAATTTTGAGTTAGGAATACAATAAGGGAGAGGTCAGAAGGAGAACAGAACCCGTGATGAATAAAGGCATCCAAGCGGGTCTAACCACCCCCCATGACAGTAGGGTTAGAACTAGGTGATCTTTAAGCTCCCTTCCAACACAAACCACTCTATGACTCTATGACTCTGAGATAGCTCCATGAAAATCTTTTCTGATCGATATAATACATTTTTATTTATGAAATGACACCTATCTCCAGTTGCACTAAGGAGATGTATGCCAGGTATTTTAAACTGTCCATACCTTTTGATCATTCTCAAAACTGAGGAAGAGGAGAGTCATGTATTTCAGATCACCTTATATCACCACAGAAGTTTTTCATTATTCCATGTGCCTTCCAAACCAAATCTATCAGCATGGTATGATGTCACAATCTAACAGACATTCTCCATAAAAACAGTACTGCTTAGAAAAACCTGCAAAAGTGGACATGTGCACACACACACAGAAATAAGGGATTACCACAAGGTTTTATGCCTGTGTCATTCCTGTTTCATCCTGATGTGAGAAAGGTAGGTACTTTAAAATATTACACACTGTTATGAGAGACTATACTGTTAAGGTTTTAGCAATAAGCATTAGCAGATGCCTTAGACTTATTGAGAACAACCTAGATGTTTGCCTGGACACGCAGAACGGTCAGGCAGAATGAGGATGTAGAGGCACCCCCTACAAGAACCCTCTGCAGCTGTTGGCCAACTGAAAGCACAAGTGGCTTCCAAGCTGGGACTACAAATTGCACCACAGCGTGTTCCTCACTTTGGAAAAACATAGTTACAGAAGGAGGACACAAGAAGAACATAATGAATGCAACAGGAGCACTTACAGATAATTTCCAGTGTCTTCTGCCAGTTCCAAGAAAACAGAGTTAGTTATGTGCTCGTATACCTAACTCTTCATTTCCTCATCAAGCATTTGCTGAACTCATTACCCTGGGAAATCACATGATATTAACCCACAGCCTTAAACATTTTTATATATGCAAAATTTTAGTTAAATTTGCAGTTATTAAGTGTAAGTGTAAAAAAGATACATTTTTTCATCAAGAACCAAATATCTTTTCAGGGCAATTTTTTGTGATGTAGAGAGCAAGGCATCAAAACACAGAGTGCAGAACTTCACTGGAAAGCTAAGTACTTTATACTTGCAGTTGTTCAAGTGAACAGCTAAGCAACAATCTTCTTTATGAAGATGAGTACTCACATTGTTTATTTTTGCCCTTTAAAGTTATGGTATGTTTCCACATGCAGGAATGCAACTTTTAGCCAAATCAGTTGAAATACTTTGAACTACCAATGGAAAGAAGTTATTTTTTTTAAAAAACATTGTAGGTTTTCATATATGAAAGAACTGCCATAAATCAGTGTTTATATCTTAGTCTTTCTGGACACTTAGTGTCAGAAAAGGGATAGTAGATGGCAAAGCAGAAGAAATGACTCAAAACAAAGAACTTGTAAATGATTGACTATGAAATTATGCTGTGTGTTTTTCCTTTACTATTGTGTATTAACCATACATTTATGTAAGAGTCACATTATACCCAAGTATGAATAACACTGTCTGGTGATTTCCAATGTGCCTATGTGGTCCAAAATGACCACACCTTTATAGTAATTATTATTCAGTGGCAGAGCCCTTTTGAGAAGAGTGTATCACTTCACATACTGCTTTGGTATCATTTAATCTCATTTAAAATAACTTTTCATATCAATAGCAATCTTCTCTGCTCTCATAGAATACAGATTCATTGTCAGATTGTGTACATAATTTAATTTATGTAGTCTTAGCATTTTTAATTAAAAGACTGGAAATTTACCTATAAGAGAAAAGAACTGAAGCTGATAAGTGAGCATGCCATCTTGTCCTTTAACTTACTGGGAGAAAAAGCCAACTCCATCAGTCAGCCACAGAGGCGGAACACTGTTTTCCATAGTGAGACAAATACTTTGCCAACAAATACTTCTCTAGATTCAAAAATTATATGCCCTCTGAGACTTTAATTCCTCTGATTTTTCTGCACAAGAGATGGTACAAGCAGCAGTTTTGAAAACAAGATTCTCTCACTTTGCACTAGCTACTTTTGTTTAAATTGACTTGCTACCATTCATATGAAGGAGAAATATGTTGTTCTCCACAATTCCATCCACTTATGTTTGGGCCTCCTCATATTTAGAGGATTTTAATAGCTGGGTTTAAAGTCTGGGGGGTTCTAAATATAATTAACTTATATATGGAGCCCAACTTGAAAATACACAAATGTAAATCCCAGCAGTCATTTCAGCAGGATTTAGGACTAACTAGAGAAGAAAGACAGCTAAGATTTCAATTGTTGCTCTTAATTATAGGTAAAATACAAATGACACTATTACACACTAATTCATTTCCTACTTTTTTCTTGAAGAATGTGAGATCATTTGCCCAATTTATTTCTTCATGAAGATATAACAATATCAGCTCATTGTGTTCCGTTTCTTAGGTACACTAAATAGATGACAGAACTATAGAACTGCTCAGACTACATTGCTCATTAATGTGAAGATTCAGTCCTAGAGTCTAAGCACTATCACAACAGATCTAGTTCCTCTGCTCACTTGTTTGTTGTTTGTTTGGTGTTTTTTTAATCTATTCCCTGCCCTATATATATTTACAAGTAGAACATAAAATTGTGCAGAGGAATCTTTCTCCATCAGTTTCATACCTGATCCTACAAATAATGTATTTTCCACAACAGAGTGATATAGATTGAAAAATGTGGGAAATTATATACACCAACTGCATCCATTGGAAGGACAGGGGAAAACAACACTGAGATTCCTTTCCCTGAGAGGGAGGTAAGAATGGCAGTCAAAGGCAGCTCCTCCAGCTTCCTCCTTTGAGAAACTCTTCTGTAGCTGTTATAATTCTGGTATTTCTCAGTTCTAAAGAATCTTGGTGACCAGATCACTCTGAGCATTGTCATCAAAATAACAGCAGTAACACAGAGACAGTTGATAGCAGAGTATCTAGTTCAAGTTATTTCCCTATTATAAATGTCTTTATTACTAATTCTATGGTTTCTTTATCCCACTACAGATAAGAAAGAATTCAAGTTAGAGTAAATGACCAATTTTAGTACATACTTATTCTTCAGAGAACAGAACTGGAACAAAACATTAAAATATTTATGTGCAGAGCTATAGCATCTTTAAAGGTATCCAAGCAGGACTGGTCAAATCTGGCCATTGAAATTTCAAAGAAAAAGAAAAATACCTTAAAGTAAGGCTTTTTGGAACATGCTTACAATTTCTTTGGACGTTTGAGTTTGGCTCATGACCATACATTACCAGGTAAGTGTTAAATTCACTTTTACAAAAAATAAGAACCCGGTCTCCAGTTCTTTCTTTTATCCATGCTGGTCATATTTCAGCTTAGCCATTTATCACCACTTGCTGAGATGACTGTATCAACTTTACCATAAAATTGTGTAAGAATAAATATTTATTCTTTAACAGATTAACAGAAATTCCTTACTCTGAGGACAACATTACACCAAGTAAATGTGTAGAAATCTGTCTGTTGTCTTTGACGGAAGAATTTTCAGATGAACCACATATGTTTATGCCACATGATATAATGTTACCTCTAAGAGCTCAGGTAGAGAATATTTTTTCAAGCATTATTCAGTATTGACAGCTCCCATCCTCCTACAGTGTACACACTTCCCAGACATGTGGGGACACACTGCCAGCTGTTTCTTTTGCATAGGAAAGTCCTTCCAAGCTAATCTCCAAATGCAAGAACTGTGAAAGAGTTAAATCTGAAGGCTCATTTTTGTAAAATTCAACATCTGTGATCCCTACAATAGTATTATTCACTTGGCACTTATGCACACATCGTAACTATGTACTGACAGTGATTCTACTGTTAGCCTATGAAATCAGGGCCAAAATGCTTACTTGTTTATGTGTTATACCTTGTAGACCACGGTAAGAAGTCCAAGAAGAAATTTTGGTCGAAGATGAAATCACAAAAGAAAGGGAAAGAAATTCTATACAACTCTCTTTTCCTAATGCAGAGGATACATAGATATATAAAGAAAGGTCAGGTAAATCAAGAAAAGAAGCTGTAAGACAGACAGAGAAGTCTTATTTATTGATTTGTTCATTCAGCTTTCCTACAAAATTAACCCCAGAAACAAATAACACTAAAAAAACCAATCAAAACCCAACCCAAACCAAACAAAGAAAAAAAGCCACCAAACCTAAACTTGGGCTCTATTCTAGAACAGGTAAACTGGACTTTCCTGTTCATTTTATTTAACAGTTAGTGAAAATAAGTCCTATACTTAGGTATGGTTCATTAATTCTGTAGCAGTAAGTTAACTCTTGTGATAAAGCAAGAATTTAATTGCAATTAATAGATGAATAGCAATACATTGCAGTGTCAACTGAGTCAATGACTCACACAATACTTCTGTTACAGCTCATGAGAGTGACCACAGCAGACTGGAGAAATGGGCTGACAGACACTTCATGCAATTTAGAAAACAGAAGTGCAAAATCCTGCACCTGGGGAGGAATAATCCTATGCATCCATGTAAGCCAGAGAACAACTGGCTACAAACCAGCTTTGCAGAAAAGGACATGGAGGTCCTGGTAGACACAAGTTAAACACAAGCCAGAAAAATGTCCTTGTGGTAAATAAGGGATGTGGTGCCCTAGGCTGCCTTAGGAGGAGCGCTGACAGCAGTCAAGGCATCCCCTCTGCTCAGCATTGGTGAGACCACACATGGAGTACTGTGTCCAGTTCTGGGTCCAAGGGAGATATGGACATACTGAAGAGAGTTCAATGACGGGCCACTGAGATGATCGAGAGACTGAAGGAAAGGCTGAGAACGGTGAGACTGCTCAGCCTGAGAAATAAAGGCTCATAGGGGATCTCATCAATGTATACAAATATCTGAAGGGAAGCTCTTTCCCAGGGGACCCAGTGACAGGACCAGAATCAACAGGCACAAACGAAACAGAAGAGACTCTGTCCGAACATCAGGAAAAACTGTTTCACTGTAAGAGTGACCAAGCACCGGCAAAGGGATTGGAATCTCTAGCACTGGAGATATGCAAAAGCCATCTGCACACAAGCACAAGTAATAAGCTCCTGCTTAAACAGGGAAGAGTTGGACAAGATGACCTCCAGAGGCCCCTTCCATCTTCAACCATTCTGTAACACTGTGGTTCTGTGAGAAGACAGTGGTTCAGCCAATTTGAAGTGGTGATATCCACACAGTAACAAAGTTACATACTCAGTTCTCTGCTGATAAGGTATGGTAACCTCATCATAACAGTAGGTAGCTTAAGTATAAATATACCCATTCCTGATTTTCAACTGAAAAATTCCAATCCATTGATAAAATATTTATGGTTCAAGATGTTTTGAGGAAGCTGACTAAATATTAACGTTTTCTGAAACAACTGTCAAAGACTTTCAACTGATCCATGGAGAAAATAAGATCAACATTGAGAATGTTATTCATGTGTTCATGTAAACCTATGGATTAGCCAAGTAAGGTTCATCTCTTGTAAAGCATCTCACTGCATGAAAATACTAAGAAGTGCAAAAAAAAAGCTTGGTCCACCATAGATCTGTCACTACAATGCCAGTAAAGAGGAAAAAAACTCATAAAGGTATGTAATTCTCAGGATCTAAACCAATGAACAGATTTTTGAAGTGGGCTGGTAAGATAGCTGATAGGTCAAAATTTTTAAGATAACTTTTAAAATGCATACCTTTGCCAACAGGCACCACTGCAGGAAAAATTCTGTCTTTGTTTTTCTCAGTCTCTTCCAAACACAAGACCAAGCACCCTAACTTTTAGTCAGGGCTGGCAGCTGTTTCCACCACTCATACTGGGTCTTTGCCCACTGGCAGCAAGGCTATCTCTGACTTTGACATTGTGGTTGATTTATGAATAGCAACATTTTTGACACCCACCTATGTTTTCACTCGCAAGACCTTTGATTAAAGCAAGCTATAAAAAAAATTCTGAAAAAATCATATATATTAATTAACATCAAAACAAGAAGCTGTGCCAAGGCCACTATGCATGTGTTCTGTTCAGCCCTTAATTTCAAATGCCAGCTTCTATCAATTGACCATTCGCTGGTCGAAGTAGAAGCATCCTGCTTCCAGCACAAATCCTGCCCTTCTGCTGAAAAGTGCCCTAGCAGCTTTCAGTGATGCCAAACACATCCCTTATCTAGGCTGGGAGGGAAAGAAGGGATGACATTTGCCTCCTGGCTTGCTGTTCCCTTTTATCTTTACCCTGAAGTCTGGTGAAACAGCAACAGTGTCAAGCTGTTGTTTCTCCACAGCTAGTCCTGACTGTCATGCATAAACTGAGGGAAATTCAACCTGATTGGCTGGGATTATTTTTGACCACAACCTCAGAAGTAACTGCACAACAAAAAAAGCTACAGTGGTATGCAACCTGCTCGTAAGAAGAAATATTTCCCAGTTCACAGAAAATTGTCCAATAAACATTTGCAGGTTAGTTACTGTCACATGCTGAAAAATCCCAAATTCTTATAGCAGTAGGGACTTCGTGAACATTTCTAATTTTCTAGGGTAAAATGTTCTCTGCACTGCAGTGAAGTACTCTATACGTACAGCTGAGTCATTAGAGCAAAGCTGCATTTATCTACCACTCAGTATGAGGGGCCAAAGCTCAAACTTCACCCAGTAGATATATGCTTTTCTTATTATATATGTTTGTCCGTTCCCCCCTGCCATTTTATTTTTTTTTTAAGTATTATTTACAGAATCACAGAATCTTCAGGTTGGAAAGGACCTCTGAGATCATCAAGTCCAACCACACATACATATAATCTCGGCCACTAAAGCATGCCCTGAAGTGGCACATCTACATGTTTCTTAAATAACCTCCAGGGATGACGATTCAACCACCTCCCCGGGCAGGCTGTTCCAGTGCCTGAACACTTTTCCAGTAAAGTAATTCTGCCTGATATTTAATCTAAACCTCCCCTGCCACA
>VXBW01001464.1:425900-452515 GCA_013400375.1 Thinocorus orbignyianus
CCCTGCACTTGCCATGAGAGCTCACTCAAGGTGATCCTCTCCATGATCTTTTCTCGTACAGAGGTCAGGCCTGTAGTTCCCTGGATCCTCCTTCCAGCCCTTCATGTAGATGGGTGTCATGTTAGACACCCTGCAGTCATCTGGTACCTCCTCTGTTGACAAGGATTGTTGATAAATGATGGAGATAGGCTTGGTGAGCTCTCCCAGTAGCTCCTGAGTACTCTTAAGTGAATCCCATGTGACCCCATATGCATGTCTAGGTGCAGAAACAGATCATTAACTACTTCCTCCTGCATTAAGGGGAGGTTGTTCTGCTCTCCATCCTTATCTTCCAGCTCAGGATGCTGAACACTCTGGGAGTAGCTGGTCTGCTAACACTCATTTTGACTTCATGCAGACCATGGAAAAAGAAAGGTCCTGTCAGCTAAACTGAGATCTCAGTATTTCAGGACAGCAGACTAGAATAAGTTTTTGCCACCTTTAACTGAAGAGAAATCCATGACCACATAATAATTTTAATATTGCAAAGAATTTACGATACAATCCAAAGAATGTCACAAAATATGTGAAATTGACTAATGGTCCCACCCTACTAGCACAGCAACTTTAATAAAATAAAGAATTTTATTATTTTATGCTGTTTTTTCTCAGATTTATTAGAAAATTTCCACAGGTCCAGATTCTATAAGAGATGACTTATTGTATTCTCCAGAAATTACCACCAGGAGAGGTAAGAGCAGGAGATAAAGCAGTTTTATAATGAAGCACTTTCTTTAACTTAATCTGGCACTGAAAAAGTCACCATTAATTCACTAGGCTTAATATTTTCTGTGAACTGTGTAAAATTTATCAGCAGGTACCCCTAATATTTATACCAAACCATGCAGTTGAAAGTATATAGAAGATGAAACATACACCAACAGAAGGGCAGAAGCTGTTAAGGGCTAGAATGGCCATTGGCCTATTAAATTTGCCATAAATCTCAAGAGTTTTGGATACTGAACAGATATATTTTATAGCTCCAGCATCATTCAAACTAAAGAACTACCCAAACTGAGTATTAGCTTAAACTTCTACTGAGATTTAAACTGTACCCCACAACGGCAAATGTCTGCAAGTACAAAAGCTAGCATATTTTTAACTGCTCCTTGACTTACACACATTTTACCTAACAGACAAAATAAGTTCTTCATATCAATAAGCAGTTTAAAGGATTTTGTTCTCCAGTTAAGAGATCCTACATATATGATTTTGTCACTATCAGTATCACTTGTGAATTGTTAACCAAGATGTTTGGCATACATACATGCTCTTTTCCATACTAATAATACTAGAAATACCAAATCTCCATTCAGAGACAATGAATTAACAATTTAGAGATGTTTGCTGTAATATCATACATGTAGAGTACTGATGAGACCACTTAACCCAGTTTTGGCAACTGTACTTCAAAACAGATGAGGAAAAATTCAAAAAGATTCTGAGGGAATTGCAAAAATAATGTGAGGAATTAAGGAAATATTTTACCTCATGACAAATGCTTTCAGAAATTTATTTTGAGAAGTGACATAAAATAGATTGTTTAAATTCAGTTACAAATATGTGTCTATGCTTTAATAGTAGATGGTTCTCTAAACTAACAAAGTCGCAAGAATATCTAATATCCATAAATATCCAGAAGCCTCGCCATTGTGGGCTGGAAATTACCAGAGAATATTCATTATTATTTTGTAAATCTAATTTATTATAATTTATTACCTAAATATGTAATGTGGTGAATAATTTTAAGAGAAGTTTGAGGTTATCACTTTTCATTAATATAACTTTAAAATACTTAAATTTTATTTTAATTTGTTAATTTTTAACATATAACTAACTTATCAAAGCTTTCATTCTGACAATTCTGAAATACACTTACAGCTTGATCAAAAACTTACAGAAACTGAGATTTTCTTGTTTCAGTTTTGATGAATCTACATTTTATCATACGGAAAGAAAAAAAAAAAAAGAACCCTATATACTGTGCAAATATTTCCAAACAGAACTATGACCACCAAAAATGAGAAAACGTGGTACTTTCTGGTGATGAGCATTTGAAAAAGGCATTCAAAAGCAAAGGTTCTGTTTTCTTTCCTGCGAGCCAGGCAGAAACTAGACTAAAGCAATAGCTTAGCAACCACTCCCCTGGTTGGGTCACACCACTGAACTCTATGATGCTTACAATACATTAGAAAATTGTCCATTGACAGAAACATCAGAAACATCTGAGCATAGTCAAGCATGTTTTATACCAATATTACCTCATGACTGCAATCCAGAGCTAAAAGATTTTGTCCATCAGAGCATAACTATTAGTAACAACTTCTGTAATATTTTATCCAAATATGCTTGAAATATATTACAGTAGTCTGGTTTTATCTCTCACAATCACTATTGAATTCATGGGGAAAGAAGAGGAAGTGCCAGATGAGAAGGAATTGTCTAAAAGTATCAGGTGACCGATACTTTTAACAGCAAGAGGTAACTCTACCTGGAACTGTGTCTCCAGTTGAAGAAATCATTGTTCCATGGATTAACAGTCATTACAGCTTTAGTCTAGCCACTGAACTAGAACTAGAACATGAATTTTATCAGAAAGACTTAGACACAATCTCTAGATGTCCACCAGACATTCTGGGTATTTTACCTCAATTTCTATTTCACACAAAAAACCCTCAACATATTCATATCTTTCCTATGACCATCAACCATCCTGCCTACGAAACGTAGAAGAGATCTGCCCCCACGTTTTACACATAGAAGGGTCTGTAATTCTTCGCACAAAAGCCAATGTTAGCAGAAGCATTCTATTCAATTTCCAGCATGGGGAGATACAACAAAACAGATCTCAGTATTGGTCACCACAAGGCTTCAAAAATTTAATTCCACGTCTCCACAAATGATGTTGTAAAAATACTATGAGATGCTTTTTTATTTGCTCACCTTCACTGAAATCACTAGAATTCATGTATTCAATATTTTCTCCAGATCAGAACAACTGGAAAAGGTGAAGGTAAGAATCTCATATTCACAGACTTCCAGAAGGGGGATACTAAAAGGAAAAGAAAAAAAAAAAAGAAAGAAAAAAAAAGGAAAGGAAAAAGAGGAAAAGGAAAAGACAAAGTCCTGAGAGAATTGTGACTAAAATCATTAAATCATGATAACTAGCAATACTGCCGTGTTTTCAGGAACACAGTTTAACTCTTTTTTGTTTGCATTATCATGACTACGTACTGTCAAACAGACACCAGTACGCACAGAGCAGATAGCCGATGTCTGTCTTATAGAAAAATCAGAATAAAAATTCCAAAGATTTGAACGTCAGCATCTACTCTGACCTTGGGGTCATTAAAGCAACATATCCATATAAACTATAAACAAACCAAAGTTCACATAGTTTCAGACAGAGAATTATCAGAGATGTTTTCTAAGATATTCTGCTATAATGCCACAAATAACAATAATTTTTTTCACTAATTCTGCATTATCGCTAGCAGATGATGTAATCATTAATTCTTCCTTCCTCTCCAAATGCTTTGCACTGAGCTCATTATCTTTTTTTTAAACCATGACCTCATTTTATTTTTCCTCCTGGAAGGACTACACGAAGACTACCAGTGACTCATATATCCTACATGACAAAAAGTACATACACATCAAAATTATGCTTTCAAGCTTTCAAGAGTCAGAGATGTACCAAAGCTAAGACTCCTACAATTTTAATTATGCTTCCTAATATATACAGATTCATATGTAAAAGGCCACACTAGAGTCTTTAGCTTTATACATTTAACTTGTGCTTTCTTAAAATCTTAAACTACAGTATGACCATGCACGTTCCCACACATGTGAAATAACAGGAGCCCACAGAGAGCACTTCTATAAACCAGATGTGCTATTCATACAGCGGATGTTATGTAAACTATGGTTTCGCTTTCTGGAACTTCAAAGTACTTCCAAAAGAGTTGACAAATATATATGTAAATTCCATTTCCACACCTCTGTGCCCAGACTGAACTTGAATTGCCAGTTCTCTTGTAAAGCTTTCTATTTTGAAGCTACAGCCCAGCCTTGCCATATTTCCAATGGCAGCAAAACTGCCACACCGGGTATCTTGCCAGCACTTACTTCACTCTGACCTGTGCAGATAAAAATGTGTTAACATAACTTTGATACTATCCCTGCTGTTTAGGCACAAGTTTGTGTGGGTATGCTTACACTGAAGTGTAACTATAACATAATAATAAGGAAATAACATAATAACATATAAGACAGCAGCCATAGAGCTGGATAAAGACTGAAGAAAAGATAATTTTTTTAAATTAATTTTCTGGTTTAAGTATCACATTCTTCTATGATAACCATATCACCAAGTATCTGTGATGCTTGGGTAGAATTAAATCCCTTAATGGTTTGGGTTGACAATTATTTCACTATCTCTCAATCTTCTTGTTTCACAGGTCTCATCCACCTCTGCCAGTACTGTCGCATACCAATCTCATACACAAACACTGCAGGCAGAGCAAGGAAGAAGCCCCAAGGTAACCAATTTCAGTAAGAGACCAAATTCTGTTCCCAGTGTAGCTGCGCAGGAGAGAAATACAGCTTGCTTTTTTTCTCTGGCTTTAATTCCTGTAAATGTCCTTGATTTTCTTTAAAAGCCTTGTGCAGAACAAACTGTGAATGATCAGTGCATTACTTAAAAAAACGGTCCTCCTCACCCTTGCTGTGACTGATTGTTCTCGTGTTTGTGTAAGCCACGTGCACACTGCTCTGAGTTCAAGATTTGGGGAGCACTTCCTGTGCTCATTGTTTTGGAGGGTGAGGCTGGCTACAGACCAGCTGAAGCTTCTAGGAACATTTAAGAGTTTCTAACACATCTTGGAAGCCTGCAAGGGCTCTACACACTGAAAACTGTATGTAGCCATCATCTATCATTAAGAAACAAATGTATGTGCAGGTGTGTTTTGCTTTTAATTTATCCTTAACTAAAAATGTTGCTACCACCACTGCAGAGATGCTGTGAATGTCAAACACAGAGACAGATACAAAGAATTGTTAGTCATATTCGTAAGATAATTTATCGGTAAGGCACATGGAGATCCACACCACAAAGTGCTAGAAGCTTTATAGTGAAAAATACGAGTGTATACTTGCACTGGGTGCCTAAAACATCTTGACACTCATTATTGCCTAATGTCAGAGATCAGAACTCTGGGTTTGAAGGGTTGTTGTGTTCAGCAGTCTTTAGGTCCTTACGCTCTAGTGAGATGGCACCCTTACTGAAAGTCTCCCATCACTCAAATCATCAAGGATTTTATCAAAAATATTCACAAGATTAGGATGTCACACAAACTAACCTGCCAAAAACAACGTACCATAAAAAGAGAAATTAAAATTTCAAATCATTGCAGAATACATACACATCTTACAATTTTTTTTAAAGATAATTGGGTTTGAGGGCTGATTAATAACTGATAAGCCCATTGGCTGTTATTTCAGCACAAATTCTTCTGAGTTGTAATGGGGCTTTTAAAATGTTTTTTCTTTCATGTTATTTCCAAGTTTGAAAATTACCACAGTCAGAATGCTGTTGTGCTTTTCCACTGTGCATACACACAGAAGAGGTCAGAAAGCCAAGCAGTTTTTTAAGTACCAATCTGATTTTAGAGATGGACAAATAGCAGAGTAAAGGGAAAGAAAGAGAAGCCTAAGCTGCATGGAAAGTCTCTGCTAGATATAAGAATGAACTCTCATTTCCATTCTGATCCCAGGATTTTAAACAATAAAACCACTGTCTGCAGCTATATATTTGCCTTTTTTTTATCAGTTTACATATTTTAGTAGGCTTTTATAGGCCTCCTGAAATGGTACTTCATGTCAAAATGTATAATTTTTTTCTTCAAAAAGAGATAGTTTAAAAACTGTGTGGCTGTTGACCATACACATGAGGAACTACATAATGCTCTTGGTGTTTTTGTATTTTAAAAGTATAAGACATTGAAGGTTTTCAAGTGACAGTGAAAATGACATCACAAAATTTTTACCTTAAGGACCATACCATACTTACCAACTTTACAGTCAAGAAGATCATGATTCTAACTGTCACTACTATTATTGACAAACAAGATACTCATAAATGAAATGAAAGACGAGACTTCTCAATAGCTTAGAAGAACACCACAACATTTTTATTTAGGCTACTTAGCTCTGAACACTTAAGTGTCATACTCTAGACCCAGAAATGTTGCAATTAGCCAACTTTCTAACACTTCACACTGAAGCTGAACAATAAATTAATTTGAGACATATTTTGATCATGTTGGGGAAGGTGTGCAGGACTCAAAGGAACAATATCTTTAATAATAATCCTGGAAATTGTGGTAATTCTCCATGTTTAAATATTTCAGCTACTTGGATGAAAATGGTATTAAAATATGATTAAAACAAAATAATAATTTTAAAAAAACACCAAAATACAACTTATCAAACATATTCCAGAAAGAGGATGTTGAAAAAATGTAATCAATACAGAGTGATCTTCAATGCAAACTCAGAAATTACAGTAGTTCATCTTACTAACAGTTGCTAAACTAGGGAGAAAGCTAAGCTAGGCATTAAGACTCAGGAGAGCCGATAGCTGATGTTCTCAAAAAGCCAGCTTCTCTAGTACCTGAATGCTTTCTGATTCTGTATCTTCCTGGCTAGCAAGCAAGGAAGCCCATAATTTAGTATGATAACTGTTAATACCACCAGTATACAATGTTAATACAACCACTTTGTTCATCAACATTTGCTGCAAATAAACCTGAACAGTTTATCAGCCAACAGATGTTTGTAATCTACCAGTTACGCAGAAAAAGTGACACCTATCCATGTAACCATCCTGTCCCGGCTCTCCACACTTTGCATAGACAGCATGAAATTCAGGGATGCTAGGCACATATGATGAGCACAGTGGGACTTCAAGGATGTCGTGACACTGAATGTAATGAAACAAGGACAATTACAGTTGAGTTAGTCAAAGATACCATCAATTTATTGGCAGATGTTGTCATACAGGTATTTGTGTGATGAATGTATTTGATGACATTTGCAATCATATCATCACAGCATAAAGCCATTACCTCAAGTCTGCATTAGCACTTGAAAACGACATCTTCCCCCTTCTGATCCTTTGTGCAGTCCCCATAATTTTTTATTTAGTTTTTTTTTAGATAGTATTGGTTTTTGCATTGGGAGTTGACAGCAAGTCTCTACATTGGTGGTAATTATTCAAAAATAAAACCAAGATGCTCAAATTGTGACAGAATGTACTGCAATGACGAAGTATCTTAATGTTAATGTTCTTCTGAAAACTTTGCAAAACCAGAGGGCCATACTCTGTTCTTAGCCTAGGAAAGTACCTGTAACCTAAGACCCAGCACAGACTGTGCCTGGCCACAGACTCACAAATCCAGAAATCAGGTCACTCAAAACTTATGAGTTGTTGATGCATTCTAAACCGGTGACCTTGTGAGAATTCATTAAGATATAGTCTTTAGTTAAATTAAGTGCTTGTCCACAGGATATTTGCGTTATTCACTAAATGAACAACCAACTCCAGAAGCAACTTTGTCTGTAATTAACCTCTATACCCATGTGTCCAGATGAGAACACCACAGTGGGCTTGGAAGACTGCGGGAGTTATCAGGGGAGTTATATCTCTAAAAAGTCAAGACTCAGATCTGCTAATATCCCTGATCACTAGCATATTTCACACATTCAGCTCAAGTCAAATGTGGACCTAATACAGAAAGACACTGCCGGTATGATTTAAAACAATTTGCCTTACCTTCATACTGTTGTGGATAAGGCTTATCACAAGAATGGTGAAACAAACTAAGCAGGCGGACTGCTGTTGATAAACATGCAGAATCGTATAAATTCTCTCTTCACAGAAAAGATAACTCTGAACAACAATAATAATATGTTAAAATGTTGTCTTTCCAGACCACTGCCTCATGCTATAAAAAGAAGAGAACCTTACAGAGGCAAGATATTAAGTGAAAGGCACTGCTTGGGAAAAATAGTGGAGACAAGAGAACCCATTGATTCACAGAGAGGTTCAGACCCTGGGGGCTTATTTGTTTTCAGTAAGGAACTAGGTTTTCCTACTCAGTGAGTCTGGTGGAGGCCCAATTCTGAGTATTAAAACAGAAGAGCCCATAGCGAAATGCATTCCAGCATGTGAGTTACTGAGTCTGCTTTTAATTGCCACATGTGCTATCCATTATCACGTAGCTGCTCATACTCTCGTCTTCACTCTAGAATGAGTTTTCTCAAAACCAGTAAGTGTTTACAGCAGAATAGATCTGAAATAATATTAGAACTTTTCATAATTTCATATTGAATTTCTAAATCGAGCTTTCAATAGCTTTGTTTGAGGAAGGAAGATTTCTGTATTTTATACTTACAGGTACACAAAAGGTATATTTTATACCTTTTGAAAAGTACGCATGGAGGATAACACTAAACCATGAAGCAAGACTACGGTCAATTACTTTCTGAAAGATACATAGATGATGATAGGTGTGTATTAACTGATAATATTACTTATTCAGGGCTACCAAGCTCATAGTTACTTTTTACAGATAAATTTCAGGGTGACAGATGGCTTACGGCTTCTCTCTCCATCTGACTGCAAAAATGCTAATATGGATTGCACTGATGAAAGCCCAGTAAGATTTCTCTTCCTTAAAGAGGTCATTACATATGTAAAGGGAATATGAAGCATCTAAATATGTTTTGGTTTATGTTGCAAGGGTGATTTACATCAGCAGACTTGAAAAATGCTTTGCATCTGTGCATAGCCTACTTGTTCATACCATCATTTCCCCTTAATAACATCTCAGTTATGACTGGATTATAATTCAACATTCAGGAGGTAATCGAAAAACTGGCCACAGGGAATGTAGACTAGACATCAGTATGGCTAGTTCTTTGAAAATAGAAGTTTTAATAGGGATCTGGTAGCAGATCTGATGAGACTCTCAAATATTATATCATATTGTGACCTTTCTTTGATGTCTCATGGCATGCCTGAGAGATGTATTTCAGCACTGACATTCAGAATATTTAAAATTAGGTTTGCTCTTCATGATAGGACTACAGGACAGAAGAAGTGCCTTCTGTAAAGTCCAGCTTTGCCAAAAAAAAAACCAAAATAAAATAAAATAAAATAAAATAAAATAAAATGTGAAAAAGAGGTAAGTGAACCCCATTTAAGTTACATGGGCTGTCAGAATGAAATGCTGCACCTCCTGACCAGCACCAGGGTCAGCCTCGCTAGATATTGCAGTGCTAGCACAGGTAAAACTGAAAGTAGAAAAACTTTGGTCAGAGCTTCCTGTCTTAAATTAAGTTTTAGTGTCAGTTGCCCAATCAGAAGACTGAGAAAACAAACTCAAAGTTTTAAATTAACAACTGAAAAGCAGTCAGAGATAGTAATTCAAATGTCTCAAAGTATTAATATTGCAGAAACTTACAGGGAACTAATAGAAAAATCTCTATATAAAACTAAAGAAAACAAGTTTTATTTAAAATTTTTTCAAGTGGTTTTAAATAAAAATTTTAAACAAAATTTTAAATAAAATTGTAAATAAAACAAGGTTTATGTTAAATATTTTCATGTGTTTTAAAGGCTTTAACAGAAACATTTATAGGTGTAATTGACCTACCAGACAGACAAATCCTTTTGCAGCACAGTAAGCAAATACAGAATTTCTTACAAGTAAAAGGGGCCTATTACACACTTCAGGTGGCAGTATAGTTGTGTACTGCAGGCACACTGTTTTTACTGAGTCCACCTAGTGATCAAGATTAAATCCTGCAATCTGTGTACTGTCCCTTAATGGTACCTTTACAGTTTAGAAACTCACCTGCTCTGGTGTTTACCATGAAACATCTACTTTTTGTTGGCAAATTCTACTATACATGTAGTTTGTCCTCCTTTATCTCTGAATCCTATCATTGCTCCAGCAGCAGAGTTACCAGAAGATTAATCTAGCCCAGTCTTTCCTGGGCACTTACACTCTAACTTTTCAACCCCAATACCCATTTCAACAGCACTAAAGCCCAGTGGCATGTCTAGGGGCCAGGCCCTACCCAAGAGAGACTTTTTCAAAGGTCAGCCAAGTCTGCAAAGGTGCAACTTCACTTTCCTTTTAGCTGATTTAAGATAAGGCCCATTTCTAAAAAGCGGGCAGCAGTCTACTTGTAACATGGTTGCAACACCATATGCACATCTTATTTCAAAGACTAGAGTTTACAAAACCTCTGGCTTCAACAAGTTTGAGCCTCCACACTTTTGTGCTGAGTTAGGTTACTTCTCTCAGCATAGCAATGTCTGAATCCACCCTTCTACAGCCCACTGCAGTTGTTGTCCCTCCTGGACCAGCTTGTCTCACTGAAGAACTGTTNTATATAACAAGAGATCATAAATATATTATTTTCTTGCAGTAAGTTCTAACAAAAATAATGTCACGTTCTATTATCTCTTCTTAAACACTTGTGACCAGAAAACAAAAAAGGTAGTTTAAGATGGCAATTTGTTCCCAAAGTACTAGGCTGTTCAAGCACGAGTATGCCTCAGTTCAAAGGAAAAATCCATAAAATAATTAGATGTGAATTTGGATGCTTTAAATGGACACACGCTAAGGCATGTGCAGCAAAGGCAATTAACTGCAAAGGATATTTCTTTTACTCTCTTCTTTGCTTACATAACTCCAAAGGAACATTAATATAGTGCATAGAAGGTAGACAATTTAATATAACATAGTGTATTTATATTTACAGAGTTGCTTCACTGGATATTGCAAATATAAAAAATCCCAGTATAGTTATGTAATATAAATTAATCACTTTTCACTCACATACTTTGTGTATATAAATATAGGAAAATAATGTAGACTTTATAGGGCCTTATTTGTAGTTGAATACAGGAAACATTATAGGACACAGCAAGATAAGGCCATTTCTAAAATGAGTTCAACTGGAATGAAAAAAAAAGTCTCAAAATTGAGATTAATAGATTATGAATTAGGCAACTTAATCTCAGTTCTTGAATTCATTTGCCTCTGCATCACTGGGATGTGTCTACAGATGAGGAATCATAACGCAGCAGCTGGTCAGAGGCAATGGAAGTTTTAAACATTCTGTTGAGCAAATCTAAATTAAGCCCATAATAATAATGTAGGGACAGGACTTTTTTTCTTCATGGCTTTGTTTGTTTGTTTGTTTGGGGTTTTTTTGTTTGGTTGGTTGTTTTTTTAATGCTAGCACTAGAAATAGTATTTCCCCATATTCCTTTATCATAGGCAGCCCATGTTATAAAATGCCCTAAGGCTAAATCCTAAATAGCTCATTTAGATACTTAGTTTACACTTCCTGAATGCAAATTTTAAATTACTCTTTAAAATTTCAAGTAGGAAAAAAAGTTCATTTTAAATAATCTGTTCAGCTATTCTTTTCCTTACCTATTTTTCCATTATTCTCCAAAAAGCTGAAATCTTGCTGTTGTACATAATTTCAAATTTATGTTTAGATAATTAGAAAGACATAATAAATACATAAATTTTGAGGCACTGATTTAGAAGCTGGAGAATCCACGTCTTACTACCAGATGTCTATCAGTTACTATTTGACTGAAAAGTGTAATTCAATTTTAAAAGTCCTATTGTTACTAGTTATAGAGAACTAGCTATACACAGGAAATTATGGAGTCGATCACAACTGCTTTACATCTAAAATATAGGCTTCATTGAAAATTGACTGTACATGTTGCATCTAGTGAAATGAACCAATTCTTAACATGTCCTACATGATTTTTTAATTTTGAGTGTAATCCAGCTAGTGAGAAAGATACCACCATAATATGTGTAAATGACAGTTCTCTGGCACCGTATCTACTACAGTCTAGTCAGTTTTACTCTTTCCTGTGTAATTTTTATCCATCTTGCTTAAATATGTACAGATCAGTTTTAAGATGGAACATGCAAATATCTACTTCTGAAGGTCCCCTCCAATCTCTACCATTCTCTGATTCTGTGAAATGGTACAAAACCTATGTAATGTCAAATACAATACAGTGCTCCCACTCCCTGATCTACTGAGCATAACCAGGGAAGAAGCGGTGTAGGTAGGGCTTGCACAAGTTTCACTCATTCCCAAATTCCTTACCAGGTCTCTGGAGCAAATGGCAGCCAGAGAGCTTCACAGAAGCTTGACGCGATTTATACTGCAAACTCCACTGGTATGGCCTGGGTTCAGAACTGGCAAAATCGAGGTTACAGTTTAACCGCCCCTCAGCTCCTTTCATCTAGGAGCTCCTTGGAAATGAGCAAAAATGCTGTCTGATCCACAATATATTCTGTTATGAAATGAGAGCTAACTTTTTTGAAACTCTTGCACGTGTGATTCTCTTGGTGATAGAGAAAGGTGAAAGGATACTCTTGAAGCATGGGAATATCATATCATAATTATCCAACAGGGCATGAAATACACTTCAAAACTATAAAAGAATGGGGAAAAGAATTAGAAACAGAACCCAGCTTTATTTGTTGTTTTTTTCATGAAAATACACCTTCTGTTTGACAAAGGTTTAATTTTTTAGTCCTATTTCACAATGGATCAATGGTATTTTAAGATGTAATATCGCCCCTTTATTAGCACATAAGGACTAGATCTTGGCACTAATGTTACTAGTCACAACACTGGCTAAGAAGAAATCACAAAGCTAATGTAACAAAGCTTTTTTTAAAAAAAAGAAAACACTGAAAATCCATAGCTTTCATTTTAAAAATAACAAAGTCAATATTACTCAGTTTTTTGAAGTAAAATCTCTTCAGAATCCTCTGTTTCACACTATGTTTCCTAGTTCCAGTATTAGTCATTCTTTGCAATTTCCATGATCCACATGGGTAATCAAGCAAAGTCCCTTTTCAGTTAATACTTCAGGCATAGTCTTTTTCAAGTCTTGTGAATGGAATTAGTCTACGGAACTTATCAGATGTAGCATGCAACCTGTCACTGTCACTACTTGCAAAAAAACCCCCACAACACAAACCAGCTTTCACAAAATATCTGACTTTCTTCCAAACTATATCATTCTGGGGAGTTTTCTGCACATGTTATCAACGTAAAGGTCTGAAAGGATGAATTCATAGGACGCGTGCTCTGTCCTACAGCATTCATCAGTGCATCCCATCCATCTGTGTCCCAAGAGAAAGGAGGACAAAGGGAGCAAGAAGAGATACCACTAAACCATTCACCTTCATCTGACTATTGAATAATTTGCTCTTAGTAATGCCTTCCCAGTCCCCAAGTGCTTTTCAATCTTTTGTTCCATTCCTAGAAATTATTTTGCAAACTACAAAGATCTTCGTCTACAGAGCAGGAAGACGGAAATCAAAGTAATTTTTTAACATGGTTGGTAGCAATTTTATCGAGAAACATTTAAGCCTGAAAAGCCATCAATGTTTCTGAACCATAACCTTAATAATGCTTTCACTCTACAGCTGGAGACAGATCTTTAAGAAAATTAGAAGATGCATAAACACAAAAAAGAAAGGAAAACACATACATCAAAACAACAAGAAGTCAGCATGGGACTTGTCCTATCTACTTCCCTAAATTAACTATAGCATCTTTCCTTTTGAATCAGCACTAGGACTCAACAAGTCCATGGCTAGGTTTAGAGTTTGAGAAGTGAAGCTGAGTATTCAGGTCACACAGAACAGAGATCAGACTTTTACAAGACACAGCCAGTCAAAAGAAATTAATTAGGACCTTGGTTTTGGTAGGTGATTATCTTTCAAGTATATATTCCTGTTTCAATGTCTATCTGAGTTTGAGTTATATTCTGATTTCACATGCACAAAGCCAGTGCCACACCATACCTTTTAATACCCACTAGGAACTAAAGGCACTTGTGGAATGCAGCAGTCTGCATGGAACCTTTCTATCAATAGCTCAAAGTTAAGCAAACTGCCTGCATAAGTGAAAGTCTTTTCCTTTGCATCTGAAAGGCAGAGGAGCTTAATTAAGAATGCAGTTATCTCCATTCAAAAGAAATACTTTTTGTTTTATGGGAAGTAGTGTGGCATTCATGACTCTGGTAGATTATGTTAGAAAAAACAAAAGTCACACCTTACCATTGCCAGTAAGCAGTGTGCCATACTATTTGTGGTTAGCTACCAAACTGAACTGAACAGAGTGGGTGTAACAAGCAGAAAAGTTAAGGAGAAACTGGATTGAGAAGGACTTTGGCATGATTCCATGGACTAAGGTATGACTTTCTAAAGCAAAAATTAAAAAATGGGATTAGCTTGAAAAAAAAGTTTGTACTATATAAAAGGTTCAGTCCTATCCATATGCTCTCAGATCTCATTGTTTCTTAGTAAGAAATTTGCACTTCTGAAAACAAAATTTTGATATTTTTAGTCTTTTCAAAGTTTTTGTCTTATACAACGTGTCCCACACCTCTTCGGGCTTACTGCACAAGGTGCTAATTGCAGTTTCACAGTTACGCTGTTACAGAATTTACATTAGACGTTAAATTCTATTTAGCTTTTCAAAACAGTCAGGCTTCTTAAGAACTTAGATCAAATCACCGAGTAAAAAACACTCTTGCGTTGCTATTTTGTGACCTCAGTGTGTACCCGAGTGTTAAAAATTCCACATTTAAAAGAAAAGAAAGTATGTCAAAATATTACAACAAATGGTTAAATATCTCAGGAACGAAAACACAACATGTATTATTACTACTCTGTGCTAAAAGATCACTGCATTCTTAACTTTCTGACTCCTGCTTGTACTGGCTTGTCACTCTTTTGCCAATGGAGATTACACACTGTTCATTTGAAGTGCAACATGCAGTACAATTTACATGCCACAGAAGGTTAGGGCATGTGAATTGTTTTTCCACTATCAGAATGAAGTATTACCAGTGTTTCATATCGTAAGAATGTCTAATCAAGTACCTAACTAAGCAAAGAGTAACACAAGTCAGTTTATTTTATATGCCTACTTTTGCACTTACAGTGGATGACATGGATGCTCCATTC
The DNA here is from genome assembly GCA_013400375.1 of Thinocorus orbignyianus. Lineage (NCBI taxonomy): Eukaryota > Metazoa > Chordata > Aves > Ciconiiformes > Thinocoridae > Thinocorus > Thinocorus orbignyianus. The sequence goes on from VXBW01001464.1 coordinate 441,044, forward strand.
ACATTTTATCTAACAGCTAGTTGCTAACACAAAGCTGAGGGCACAGTTCTGATGTGAATCATAAATTTTGTTAGCTTGTATTATCAGTTCTTCACTTTTTTTTCCTTTCGCCAAAAAACTAATTTTTTTTGAGAACCTTGTTGTATAGTTTCTCACATCCACTATTACATTTTAGTTGTCTTTTATGACAGCCATTCTATGTACAGAACTTATTGTAAGCAGAATACAACTATTTCACAGATAACTTATTGCAGTGCATGCTTTGTATTATGATCTAATGTGAATTGTGCATTCTAAATCCTGTGCCAATGGTTAAACTAAGACCTTTTTCTCTGCAAGTTTTTTTTTATTATCAGTTTCCTGTTGTCAGTTGTGTTACCTCCCTGAAAGAATATTTATCCAATTATGCAAACAAATGGAGAGGCTTCTACCCTGCTAGCCAAGACTCACAACAGTACTTCAGTTGGCCTTCAAGCACAATTTCAAAGTGTTTCTCCCACATATGCATATCTTTGAAATTGATTTTCTGATAGAGTTATATTTCATGGATTTGGTCACCATATGGCCAATCAAGCTTCTTAATGAAAAATGGCATGTGTTAGCTATGTAATCAAAAAGTAGCTCCATGGATTCTAAGTGATAAGGAAATTTTAGCATTTGATTTGACTGAACCATACATTCATCACTGCAAGAGATATTTGTCCTGGCAGTCTGAAGTTGCTTCTCCACATAACACCAAAACATAGTCCCCAGCTATAGCCAGGCTTTTCAGAGAAGAGATTTAACAGACCTACTCTACTCTTGGCAAACGATCTACTCTACTCTCGGAAAACAAGTAACAAAACTTGGGGAACTACACTTTCATTCATATCAGATAACAGTTAGCTGGTTCCTGGGTGCTTCACTGAAGAAGTGGCGTTTCAGTCAGTAACACTGAGCAATCCAGTAGCTCAAGGTGATGCAATTTATTGTGTCCTGCAAAGCACTGGAAAAGCCTGCTAATTATTTAAACTGTCTGTGACCTGCCTTTGCCAAGCTTCCCCTATCCTCTAATTCCTGCCAGAGTTAGCTGATTTGCTAATAGAAAGAAAAATATCTTCATACATCAGCCATACCTATTTCCACATTTAAAGGCTCCCGATTATCTTTTGGTGCTTCCCACCAGGTTTGAAATATCTTAGACATAGTCTACACACCATGTTTTTATGAACTGCTACTGTCCTCGGAATTTCTTTCCCTCTGGTATAACTAAGCTCTTGGCATGGTCAGTAATCTCAGAACACACAAGCTCAGTCATATACTCTGTTGTCCAAAATAGCTCAGGCCACAGAATGTGGTTTCTGTCAGAGTAAAATGCAATTATATGGCTATAACTATTCATGTTCTTGTTAGACTATGCAACAAACTACTCAAGCTATCACTAACCTGAGTGTAAGAAAGACCTCAAGAAAATAAGAACAGTCTTCTCCTGAGGCTGAAAAATTAATATGAACATTAACATATTATCTATCTGCATAAACGAATTATTGAAATGGTCAGTTTCCTGATGATAATATCAACGGTTCAACTTGATTTCTTCGGTTCAAAGAGTGATTTTCTCAGAGGGTGGATAGGGAAAAGAAAAGAAAGAAAATGAGGAAGTCAGTACTTTATTTGAATATAACTTCTAAAAAAAAGTAATAATTTGAAATATCAAGATTATCTTGACCCAGTTCTGCTTACTCAGTGTTCAAGCCATAGCAACTGGATTTAAAGACAAATGTAACATTTCATTGCTGCCCAGAGCAAAGTACCTGAAAAGCTAGGCTATCCATAGCCTATATGCTGATAATATAATTTTAACAGGTAAAAATAAAAACTTAAATAAGTGTTAGTGAGAACTGATTATCATCCAGAATATAGGTTGTTTTTTTTTTCTTTTTTAAAGACCTGATTTGATGCTTCAGATGGAGTGAGAGTTAAGAACCTTTCACTTCTAAGGAATTAAGACAACAGGTAAAATGTAATCATGATTATAGTACATGCCAGCAGTTATCTAAAAATAATCAGGGAAAAGAAACCCAAAATGTGATTTTTTTTAATTTAATCACAGTAATTTGAGACAAAGCACATGGGGATGAGTATTCAGATTCATATTCCTGACTCTTACAAAGCACCTCAGTGCCCTCTCCATCAGGTTATGGCCTCCCAGACAGTCACTGGGCCACAGACTTATGTGGTTAACCACTACGATGCCAGAAGTTAACCTACATGTGCTAAATTAGGAAGGCAGTCTTCCCAACCTTACCATATACTGAAAAGATAAAAATAGGCGCCTTCAGGAAAAAAAAAAAAAAAAATCACAGAAATTGCATAAACCTGACTGCTTTTGACAGAACAGGGAGCATAAAAAAAAGTATCCCGTTTGAGAATTAAGCAGATGAAATGACCTTTCCATCCCAGCTTCCTTCTTCAGCAACAAAGAACTATGCCCTAAGACTTAGTAATAATAATTATCAATGACAGCTTACAAATGAAGTGTAAGAGAAACAGATCCAGATTCCTCACTGCACAGGCATCTTTCTCATTTCTCTGGCTGCTCTACAATCAGTGCTTTTCTTTTTCCCTTTTTCTCAGTTCGAAACAAGAGAACCATCCTGGATGTGGAAAACCATCAGAATTAAAGTCTTGGTAAACTGAAATTTCTCCAAAATGTTTTGACTAACAAACATAAGGAAACAATTGAAAATATGTTAGATAGGTACCTTTTACCAAGTAATTTTTAGGAAAAGCATGTAAACAAAGATGTATTTTGTTTAACTGATAAGTTAAACGGTAATCTTACATGCAAGGTAATCACATCCCTTTATACCCACATTTAGATACCGTTTAATAAAAGTAGGAAATACATCTGAATAAAGAAAGCCTATCACACAAGTAAAATTAATGCTGAAATTCACGTAGCCTTACACAGCATGTTATCCTAATGATAGGTTTAGAAAGATGTTTTTTACTGACATTAGGAAAATAGTACTTACATTTACATTACATACCACGAGTCATAAGACAGTATTGACTAAATTAGTGATTTCAATTCTTTTTTTTTTCTTTTTAGGATTTTCTTCCTAAAAATGCATGTGCACACACACTCCCTGGGGCTCAATTTAATCAGTACTTGATCTGAAGATCTCTGAATTGTAACCAGGAGTACTGATAAGTAAGCAAATCAGAGTGATGTCTTACTTTACGTATCCATAATTAATACAAGAAGAAGAGTAAATGTAAGATATGAATCATTAAGAAATCTCTCTCTATGTTGTCTTACCCAGGACCACGTTGAGTCTCTAGTTTTCCTGTTATCTAGGCTCTGCCTAAATTTTCAACATTTTACCGGTAAGCAATTAAAGTGTAGTATACATCAGGCATATATAAATGCAGAGACAAGCAGTATATTTTTCTGTAAACTGAAAATACCCTTTCACTGTGAACTGGGAGTGGTAACACCCTTTTATTGACGTCAGTAAAAAGGGAAAGTTAAATCATTAACAGACGTTAAAAATCAATTTGGCTACTTCTGGCAGGTGAAGTCAGATATTTTATTATAAAAACGATGAATCTTTTGGCTCTTTCTTTCAATAAATTGATTTTATGAAATAAGGAGTGATAAGGGAGTTTTATGAAGTATAAACAGTATATATTCTAAATAATAACACATGGCCCTAGAGCAAATGCTCTTGTGATTGATCACAGCAGCAGAATCCCTCAAGTGGCTTACAGCATAGTCACATTGGGATCATCTATTGTACAATCCGTATGTTAACTAGATAACTGCCTAGTGTGCAAAATTTATAAAGTTAAGGTTAATGAAACCAGTTTTGTTTGCTAGATTTATTTCTCACTGCAGAGATGATGTAAATGGGTATCAGCACAGAGCAGATCTTCAAGGGAGCAAACCCTACCTAATTCAGAGATATAACTCTCTAAAAGCAAAGAATAGTTTTGATTTCACCTTCAGAATGTGATCAGGAGAAACAAAATACGAGCCAGAAAGCACTCACACTTTGCCAGTACCTGCCAGTCTGTAGTTAGATCAGCACAGTTCCCGAAGTGAACACCACCACATTGCAGAGGAAAAGGACACAGCAATTAACACTAGACAACATCGATTCAAAAACACACAAAGAAGTCAACAGTCTCAACAACAGTTACCGTTCCGGTGTCCCAAAACAATTTGTGTAGCCTATGTGATTGAAGCAATGATGCAAAAGCTCAACACCAGATGCCCATATAGAAATGTCAATAAACAAACTTGTAAGACCCTCCCTATTTCTATGCAAACCTGCTCTGGGAGCAACCTGGCTCCAACTCCCTGTGGCTGAGTCAGCACTTTGTTTTCACATTTCAACAGCGAGGTTATGGATCCTGACTTTGCTGACATTTGTTTCAGAGAGGAAAAGGAAAACTGGTCCATAAAGTTCCCAAAGGCTGAAAAGCAAAACCAGGAATGCTCGTGAGAAAACTGAAAGCAGATTACTGGGTGGACTCAACTGCCAGGGATGTTAGAGCTGGCAGGCCTCCTCTTACCAGGTGTTACTACAGAAAATATTCTAAACGCTACTTGCTACTAGCTCATTAGTAGCAAACAGGTAATTAGGTTTGAGAAAACAGGAAGAAAGTGGCATCATGGTATGCTAGTACACAAAATGACAGCATGACCGCCTTGTTAACCTTCCTCAAACATGATAAATAAAGCTGCCTATCATCACATACGAAATTGTTCCCTCAAATGGTTAGAGGTGGCCAGACAAACCTTTTACAGCAAGCATCCTTTTACAGCAAGCATGTTTTCAAACACAAAATAGTGAAATAAGCTATTCAGACACACAAACTATGCTGCATTAATGGACTAATTTTGAATTTTGGATGAAGGAAACAATACTCTCTTCCTTTTGATATATTCGCATGCTACTATTCTCTTTTATAACCTTTCCAGTTGCGCTGGTGCCAAATATATTATGAGGTAATGTATGCCCCAGACAAGTCTTCAATTGCAGTCATCTGTCAAAGGAAAAAGTCAAATAGTGGCGCTGCTTCCACACCTGGTCCTTGAACAAATGCATTGTACTGTATCTTTATGACAACTTATGAATGAATTATCATTTGCTTGCATTGGAAAAGCAATGGAGGAGATCTCGTTGAAAAGCCTTCTATTCATCTTTGTCAAGAGACAGACTTGAATACAAATCTGAAGATATTAAAATAGCTCTTCTCCATTTTATCTAAGCCAAAAGGATCTCTCATCAAGCTATCCTATGGTTCACTGAACTCTACACTAATGCATGGAAAGAATTTTCATGTGGTCAGTTGACAGCACTACTGCTCTCTCAACCCTCCTTATGTTCAGCTGTACAGTGACTGTCAACCGGAGTCTAGCAGTTTTTGACCATTGTTCCTTTCTTCTGCCAGCTCCAGTTATATTTCCTCAATCTATTTGCATTGGACAAATAATTCTACTTTCTTTCTATTTTGCACTTAGAATCACAGAATGGTTTGGATTGGATGGGCTCTTTAAAAGTCATCTAGTCCAAAGTCCCCTGCAATGAGCAGGGACACCTTCAACTAAATCAGGTTACTCAGAGCTCCATCCAGCCTGACTTTTAACGCTTCCAGGGATGGGGCATCTACCACCTCTCTGAGCAACCTATGACAGCATTTCACCACCTTCATCGTAAAAAATTTCTTCCCTGTATCTTTTTATTTTAAAACCATTACCCCTTGGCCTATCACTACAGGTCCAGTTTGTCCCCATCTTTTTTATAAGGCCCCTTTAGGTACTAGAAGGCTGCTATAAGGTTACCCTGGAGCTTTCTTTTCTCCAGGCTGTATAATCCTAACTCTCTCACCCTGTCCTCATGCAAGTGGTGTTCCTGCTCTTTGATAACTCCTGTGTCCCTCCTCCAAACAGGTCCATGTCTTTCTTGTGCCAAGGACTCCAGACCTGGACACAGTATATCAGGTGGGATCTCACCACAGCAGAGCAGACAGGCAGAATCATCATCTTTGGCTTGCTGACCACGCTTCTTTTGATGCAGCCCAAGATACTGTTGGCTTTCTGNTTGGCTTTCCCGGCTGTGAGCGCACATTGCCAACTAATGTCCAGTATTTCTTCCACTAGTAACCCCAACTCCTTTTTGGCAGGGCTACTCTCAATCCCTTCATTCCCCAGACCACATTTAGTTCACATGAGGATGAGGAAGGCTTTGTGGATTCTTCAAAGAAGCAATTCAGAGCACATGTAGAATAAATTCAGGAAAATCTAGTTTTAAAGAACTACTCTATTCACCATTATTTTAGCAGCCCTATCCCTTTGGGAATACAAGATAAATGAAAAGAATAGCCTTGATACAGCTCTTATTTTTGCCTCTGCAATGTCCCAGAGAAGAAAATATCAGAACCACATATTGTCACTGCCAGACAGATTAAAATCACTGCTTACTGTTTTTCAAACCTATATTTTCTTAGTCCAGAAGTCTTAAAAAAAAAAATAATTAATTACTGTTGTCCACCCTATTATTAACTGGTATTAAAATGTGTACCTACACAGTGTTACACAACTTTGAAATTATGATTAGTTCTGCTTTTTAAAGTGATCTATTAATTATATCATTTTTTCCCCCCGGCTAGAGGTAGGAAAAGAAAACTGGTATCTAAAATTTATTAAGAAAAATGTTTATTGCCTTTTATTACCAAGCTATATTTTGCGTATCCTTCACTATCAAGCTATTTTTGATAGAAATAAAATGGTAAGTTTTGAGTTTGCACACCAGATATGTAAACTTATATTAAAAAGATCCTTAAGACTCACTCTGGCCTTCACTGAATTTATAAACACACACATACATAGAAATATAAATTTACATACACATATATATATGCACATTCCTTTCAAGAGTGTTTTGTTATGAGGGGTGTGCAGCTTGTCTTATTTATTTTACTTGAAATAGGCATGTGTGCTAAATTCTGAACCAGTAAGATCACAGAACTTGTAGTACATTCTGCTCAGGAACTGAACGTACCCACCATACCATACATGGTGATTTTGGCATGTTGGCTCAGTCAACTCTTAGAAAAGCAGAGTCTAGTAGTTATTGCTCCCAGCTAACATTACAATAAATAGAAAACCTTTTCACAAAAAAATGAAACTAAGCATGCTCAAAACGTTAAAGAAAAACCAAATTATGCAAATAATAAACTCTTAGAGCGGTTATATTCACATCAGGTCTAATCTAGCCTACTACTGTTCAAATTACTCAGTCCTTTTCAGTTTTGTGCAGCACAGTGCCAGCAAAGTAATTCTGCAGCTCTGGATTCAAAAGCCTCGATTTCCTTGAATGAAGTGATGATCTTACTATATACTGTTATCTCCTAGACTATCTGATCTAAACTGTTCCTATGCAATACAGAATGGTTCCCAAGCAGAAGTAATATGTACAAACCTGCTTTTCTGCTTTCCCACCTACTTAAAATGGCATCACATACCTTACAGAGTCAAAATATGCATCTTTGGCTAATTGCCCACATTCTGGAATGTATGCTTCATTAGTTCTATCGAATTAATCCCTTTGTGGTTAAATTTATCTTGTGCTAATACAGACCATCATACAAATGGCACTCCAGAACTCCTTATATGCTCTCACACTTAATGTATAGGCAATCAACATGTGGTTTTTAGCCACATGTTGCTTATGAACAACTCTCTTGCAGTGCTACCAGCTAATTCACTTGACTAGCAGAAGGCCTCTGTGGGGGCAGTAGTCGTGGGGGCTACTGCATAAATCAAATTTGCAGATACAGTGGAAGGATCTGCAAAGAAACCCCAGGATCCAACAGATTTCCAGTCCCAACATCGTCCCCTCTCAAGGGCCCTTGAGGAGTCACACACAGCCTTGCCCCTGAGCTTTGGGATGTGTTTGTGGCTCTTAGCCAAGTTTACCATGCAAACCTGAGCTACTGAGGCTGCCACTTCCATCTCCAAGTTCAAATAATGTTAACGTACAACAAAAACCATCTTGTGTACCATGTCAGAACCTTGTACCTTCTGTAAGAGGAAGATATTATCAGATTTGAGCAACAATGCTGCTACTATGTAACTAAAAATAAATAGTTTTCAGTCAATATAGTTGTATCTTGCATAGCTAACACAAATTTCAACACAAGTCACTGCCTAGCTACACATTCTTTGGATAGAATTCTGTGGTGTACATAAAGTAGAAAGCGAGACTAAGGTAATAAAAATACAGTGTGGTTCCTAATTACATTTTTGTTATATGCAGCAATTGTCTATAAATGCATGTTAAGTTCTGACTGGTACTAATATAATTTTCATTTATTTTGTCTCCAATATGCAAAAGAAACCCCACAAACCCCCACAAGTCACACAGCATCACACTTTGTATGTAATGTTTTGCATCTCTTATATTCTGTTCCTCCAGTTTTCCCATATTTATGTCTCACTTACACACCATTCCACTGTATCTACTCTGTTCTGCTATCAGGTTTGCTCATCACTGCTCCTTTCATATACAGGCATATATCCATGTTTCCCTCACTATTGCTTGTGTGCTGGTGACTTTGATCCACAACATGCTTCGTTTTCCTCTTTTAGCCACAGAACTTCAAAGATAGACAAGCCACCACCTTCTAATTTTTAGGCTCCAGGGCAGGACACTAAAATTAAAAAAAGCTCTAAACTTTTCTGTGAAATTGTGCCAGTGCACGTGCAGGATTTGGGGTGAGGGTGGGGATGGTAAGCACAGCAAAAAACATTAACAGAGAAAATGTCAGCATTACAGAGTTTGAGGTTTTAATTCAACAGTCCCTACACACTATTGCTTTAAAATGCCACTGAATACATAACTGGATAAATAAGGATAAATGAATGTGGTTCCTAGCTCTTCAGAGACAAATAATTCATTCCAGGGTATGATTATTAATCCAGTTATCTTTAGATATTTTTTATTTTCTGGCTTCTAACATAGTAATAAAACACTGAAATCTTTGAGTAGCACTACGGCAGTTCTCAGGAAGAGAAAAAAATACTTTTACAAATATAAATGCATGCACTGGCAATTTGCTTTGATTAGAAAACAAAAATTTAATGAAAGATTCAAAAAGGATTCGTTTTCTGTTAATATCTTTTTTAGTCATGTTTCTTTCTGTTGAACAAAATACAATTACAGAGAACACATTTAATTATCCAAACCATTATAAAGAAAATGAAAAAGACTGTTTAACAGGATTCATCACAGTGTAAATTTTATTGTAATACTAATCAAGACAGGCAGCTTGGAGAGCCCATGACAATGGATAACAAAAGCTGATAAATTATTTACAAAAATCAATTACCTGACAGAGAAAAGAGACATATTTAGGACTACTTTTTTTTGTACAGCTACGAGAACGGGACTTGATAGAATCACATGGGTCACTGATTTCACACAAGAGACCAATTTCAGAAAGCTCCATAGCATGCTTACCACACACATACAACCAAATGCCCCTGGGAATGACAGTCAGACACATCTCTTTTTTACAAAGTACCTAAGGTCACAAATCTGTGCACTTCAAGAGGAAGGGAAAAATTGAATGCATCATTGACACCTCTACAACAAAAAACTTGTTAAATAAAACTTCCCAGATGATCTTGTGGAAAGCACAGGGATGCTGACCTGAAAATCTGGCAAGCGTTTTAAGAGTAAGCAAAATGACACAACCAAGCACCAGGGAAGTTTCTCAAGTAAACAGCAACACTTGCACATGCAGCTCAACATCGTTCAAGCCATGGCAGATGTCCAGAGTTTCAGAGGAATGTGGGTGGAGGAAGAGGGGGAGGGAGAAACAAATAATCTGCATCAGGAGAGGATGTAAATAATTCTTCCAAGATTCTGGAGATAACTAGCATGTCATCCTGTTACTCAAGGTTAATAAGGAACAAAGTCCTGTTTCTATTATCACTGGGTTTGTATAATTACTATCATTAAATCTTTGTATTAAACTTTGCTTTCAACAAGACATGGTACATTATCGTGGGGAAACTTTTTTTTTTCTTTTTTTTTTTTTTTCTGTTAGAGTTGAAGAGATTGGAGAGGAAGAAGAAACATGAGAAAAGCCATGTGTCCATAGACAATGCAATGGTTATAGCAATCTCATGAAAATATGCTACTGCCAACACTAAACTTTTCTTTCGCTCTTCTTTCTTTCTTTCTAAATTTAATGGACAAACTGTTAGCCATGAGAAGTCCAAATCTAAAGGTAGCATCAGAACAAATAAATGTTTAGTTAAGGCTTGTTAAAGAAGGAAATATTTCCACAAAAAGATTATGAACACTAGAAGGAGCTATTTAAGTGTTTATCATAATGAAGCTCTGACTACCTCCTCAGTTAATTGTTTCTGTCCATATTTTCCTGTAAACCATTTTCCAGTGTGCAATGTATATAACTCTTCAAAACATTTCCAGTGAGGTTCCTGTGCCTGCTCATGAATGTCGCTAGAGGAATTCATTAAGTGAAAATCCAGGGTAATCCTCTATTCTGTTTTCATAACTTCCTCTGAACCATCTCTTTTCTCATTTTTAGAATTTTCTCTTTCTTGGAGATGAAAAAATAGTTTCCAAGGTACCCTGGTCTGAAGATAACCTTGCTACATTCCTGGTTTTACAAGCATTTACTATTGCTAGGGGTATGACAAAAACCACGGCATAATGTGAAGAAGATGCCATATTTAAGGAAACTGTTTAAAAGCAGTACCTACACACTCTGGTCAAGAAATTGCATAGAATAACTTTTATGTTGCACGCTTTCTTTGTTCTTATAATGATCAAACACAAAAGAACAATGCTGTTTCGGTTTTGTTAAGTAGTTTACCATTGCAGTTGAGAATAATAAACACATACTATATATGTTAATTTAATTCTATGAATTACATAAACAAGTTTTCCAAAGGCAAACATATTCTTTTTGACCAACTACTTAAAAACAGTAACTGTACTGTTAATTGTGACGACCAGAGAATTCAAACTACTTGTTGCTACTACAAACACAATCCCAAATTCCATATTGTACACTGTACTTAATTATTTAAAAATACTTTCAAATTGTCTGCATAAAAATTCATACTTCTTGCATAACTCAGTGACTTTTATTCTTGCATCCAATAACCCCACAGCAAACACACTGTAAGCCCTCAGCTTTCAACACCCTGCAGTGATTTCCTACTTTCCAGATTGTGTTAAAAAGATGAAAGACGTGTTCCTTAAGCTCAACTATGAGAAAGTTAAAGGATATTTTCTACCTGTTGATGACCTCAGCACAATCAGGGTCACACTCATCTAAACCAGAGATAACTGGAAAGGAACCATTCCAAGCACTTCCTGTTTGAGGCTCCATAGATGGTTCACTCACCTCAATTTAAAAAAAAAAAAAAAAAAAAAAAAA
>VXBW01001464.1:453328-465659 GCA_013400375.1 Thinocorus orbignyianus
TCTCAAGCCTGTCCAGGTCCCTCTGGATGGCATCCCTTCCCTCCAGCATGTCAACCGTGCCACCGAGCTTGGTGTCATCGGCAAATTTGCTGAGGGTGCACTCTATCCCACTGTCCATGTCTCCAACAAAGATGTTAAATAGTACTGGTCCCAGTCTCTCAGGAGTCTAAAGTCTGCTCTCCTGAAGTCCAGGGTAGCAAGCCTGCTGTATGCCCTCTTTGCTGCCATGAGAATATATATTCTCATATATACATATATACATATATATATATATACACACCATATATTCCTTCTAGTCATTCTAGCACACCTTGAAATTTTTTTAGAATGTCTTAACTTTTAAAATCTGGCATAAGTAATTTGTCCTTCTCAGAGTTACAAGCATGCACCCTAGATCTTTTAAGAAAATAGGATTTTTTGTAACCCTAGGCTTTAGATTTCAGAGTAAGTGTGAAAATTTCTATCAGGTTGAATTAAGCCCCATGTTGTCTTCATCTCATACAACCATATATCATCTGAGCATTTTGGAATATTTAGAAAGGGTAAACAGAAGTAAAAACCTATAAAACAAACTAAATGTGAACAGCACAAAGTCCTTCCAAAGTACTCCTAAAAAAAATAATCCTCCTACTTTGTTAAAATATGATGTAGTAGACAAAAGTAATTGCTGTAAATATTATTTTAGCCTTAGGATATTTGACATTTTGTGCTTTTCATGCAATCAAAAATCTGTTCTAAATTCTGGGTCCATTAATATATGCCAGTGTTCAGACAAACACTTCCTACTGCAAGAATTGCAAATGTGTCAAAAACTCATGTTCAAGAAATGCGGTACAGCTGTTAAGTTCAATATCCTCACTGTTAATTTTGCTTACTATAATATTTTTATGTTACAAAGACAATCAACCAGACACACACATGAACATGGAGAATCACAGAACAAACTTCTCATCAAGGTGGTATATCCACAGGAAAGGCTGTACTGTCAGCTTTTTGGCTTCTGTCTTCTATATTTCAGCTATACTACAAAGTGTTGACAAAAACATTAAAGCACAGTATTTAAAAAGAGAAATTTTATTCCTAATTGTCTTTCACAGAATTACTTCCCAGACCATTATTTTACTGGGTGTTACAGGCAAATTTCTTAGCAGCGATAATCCTGGAAGAAGCTGGATATCACAACTAAAACGGGATAGTGATGGAAAGAGCACTGCGAAGCAGTTTGAACAATGTGCAGTTTGAACCAATTGTTTACACAATGCAGACATTGGGGAGGAGACATGTAATTTTGTTATTACAAGTAAGAAAAATGCTCCCAACAGATCCTAAGCTGAATTTTAGAGTTGATGTGCAAAAATCTAACTTCAACTATTCTAAACAATTTTCAGGTGTTAATCCTGTAATCCAAAAACATTCAGCTAAGCAAGAATGTGGCTAGCAAAAGTTCTGTCATTAAATCTTATGGGTTTTACCGTTGTTATTTAAATGACGTTTTCTGAAGAACTTTGCAAAGAACTACATTGTGTTGTGCACTGGTTAAAGAATATGCAAATCCCTGCACTGAAACCAACTGAAGTATAAAAGAGGCAAGAAAATATACACTCTCATCTCTGTTTTACAACTGGAAAAGTTGTATAAAGAGTGTAAAATACAGAGTACTTAAGAGATATTAGAAATTCAAAACCTCAGCTTGATCCTGTGGCAGGATCTATGAACAAAATATCACCATCTGACTGCAGAGTTATATGAGGACAGGAGGAAAAATCTGGAGGTAAAAGATTTTTAAGAGGGTCTAGTTCACAGCCCAAAGGAAAACACTAGTGAGATGCAGGTTCAACATGTCCCTTTCGTTCTTATGTTTCTCTGTTGACTGTAGCTTAAGGGGTATGCAAATGACAACCAGCAGCCTTTTTTCTTGTTTTGCTGTTGAAAGGGTTTCCACTACTAACACAGAAATGGGCACTATACAAAATGCTGTCTTGTTCATCAGATACACATTTGAAGTTGAGCATAAAATCTTAAAAGTGGTATCAGAGTTTATGTCCATGGGAAAAAAAAAAATAATTGCCCACCTCTTTCCTTTGAGATGTAAATAAACATAAGTATAAAGGAAAATTACTTTAAATATTTTCTTCTTTGAGGGCAACACTAATCCATTTCCTCTTTTCAGCCACATTCAACTTGTTTTGGTACTTGTATCCTTTTCTGAATAGTCCATATCAATCCTGTCTCCTTGTTGCAGGATATAACACTCTAAGAAGTGAACCTTTGCCTCCTACCCCATTGGCCTAAAAAAAAAACAGTGTGAGATTTTTCAGCAAGTAACTGTCTCTTCTCATCCCCCGAAAGATCAATCAGTTCAAATGAAAAATTCAGCTTTTACGTACTACACATAATACATTACTCTGTGCCTTCCTTCATCCTTATTACTAAACACAGGCACCCACAAAATATGGAACTTTGGCCTTTCAAGAACAATTTTAAACAGACAAGTTAAAATATATCTATAAGGGGAATTTCCCCTTAAATTGGAAACCTACAGACCTGTTTTTTTCTGATACAGTAGCCAGTTGCTGTAGCATTCTGCAGCTTGGCTGTGCAACAGCTATATCAGAATTCTATTCCTTCATCTTTATTATATATTTATCTTACTGTTATTCAAAATATTTTGTCAAGATTTCAGCAACACTGCCACTAAGTATAATAATTTAAAAATCTGGTGCTGTCTTTGTGGTTAATTCATAAATTTTGTTTAAAAATAACTAGTTACCTCTGTGCTCCAGGACAACTTTTTTCTAGGAGGGAAAATAAGAAATTAATTTCATCTGCTCCCTCACAGTAATGCTCCAAATTATATCAATGGTTAGGGATTCCTTCTTTCCCAGCTACCTATCTGCATAAACATCCTCTCATTACATCTTTTTTATTAAGGGAGAAATAATGGCTGAGAAACTGTACAACCAAAGCAGCTTTGTTTGAAACACTGGCATTGCCATCCTCCTAGGCCTGTCCAACTCTTTGTCTCCATAACACTGCTCAATCACTGACACTTCTGTGATAAAGTAATATTTCAAATGCCACTGTGCTCTTCAAGAGCAGACTGAAAGAAGTAGCATATATCGAGATGTACTTTTATACATGCTATATTCCTATATACCCAAACAGTTAGAGAACAAATCTGTAACAGGATGGTCTACAGGAGAAACCGCTTTATAAATAATCTGTTTACTCAGCTCTGATCTCCCCACAGCCGATTTCAACTTACATCTTACCATATCTGACTGGCAAAACCTATGTACCCTTAATCATGAAGCAAAGTGGTTTCATAAGGTTCTCATGTCACACAATTACCTATCTTTTGAAAGTAACTTGAAAAAGAAAAGCAGATATCCTGCACAAAACAAACAGTATATGAAATGAACATGTCAAATCATTGGAAGCCTCTTCAGAAACTAAAAGATGTCCTCAACTGCAGTTCTCTCAGCTTCCTTTAAAAAATCTTGAAGAAAAAAAAAAAGCCAAAAAAAAGTAACTTATAGGAACATCTAATCATACTACACTGTTGCACTATTCATACAGGTGAAAAAGGAAAAAGGAAAATGTTTCTCTCTTCTACTTTTCTTTTGCAGTTTCACTGATGATGGACCACTTGCAGTGATATTTTCAGAAATATTTTTTAGCTCTGATGTGCAGAATTAAGGTCCAGTAAGAAGTGTCAGTAGTAGCACAATTCTTTTAGTGGCTGATTCTACTTGTTTAAACATACATTGCTTCCATCCTAACAAAAAGAAATCCTTTCAAACAGCATACTGAATTAATAACACTAGGCTGCTAACAGTACTCACAAAATTATCTTTTTAATCCTCCCCATTCTCAAGTTCTGAAATAGAACTCCTAGAGCCAGTGATACCTAGTCAGTTCTATCCGCTGCTAACCACACCAATATGTTCCATCCAGTGCAGGTCCCACCCCACTGTCTCCACTTATATGTGGAAAAAGCCGGTGAATCAAATTAGCCCTGTTACCTCCATTTTCCCTAAAGCTAATTGCATCTTGAGGCCTAGCTTTACACGGCACCTGGGCAACAGAGCAGTGAAGAAGCAGGCAATGTGGTCTCAAACCAGCCCTTGCCTGAACTCTCAAACGTAGAGACCACTGAAGAAATCACCTCTTTCTGCCCTGCCCTGCTTACCTGAGCTCAAACTAGACACACATCCCAGATTTACCCTTGTCAAATCAGTCTGTGTCAGCTAATTAGTTGCAACCTGTTTCTTCCCACTTCAACCTTTGTTTTAATCTAGTCCTTAAAAATTTACTTAGTTAACTAAGTAGAGATAACCAGAGTTCTTAGGTAATGTTCGGTTACAATTAACTTAAAATTTCAAAGACATATTTTTATTCTACACTTTACAGAAGAAAAACTAAATCAAATTAAAGCAGCGATTCATTACAAAGCCTCTATTGGCTATAACTGCCCTCTTAGTTTCGTGATGCAGTTTCCCTGGCAGACAAGAACTCTTACAAATCTGTTCAGTTTTCGAGTATCGCTATTGTTCAACCACAGCCCACAAATGTTATAGAAACTTCTGTGAGAAGCTTTAGCAATCTATCTTTTATTTTGCCTATGGACCCTTTAAAAAAAAAAAAAAAAAAAAAAAAGGCTCTGAATAAAATTTGGATGACTTCTTTTGTCTAGCATTTTCTTCTCTCTGAATCTGTGTTTTGAATCTGTGTCCTCTAGAGTTGTTTTTTTTTTTTCCTCTCTCTGTAAAGACAATAATTGTAAGGAGTCCTGAAAAGACTACTTGTTTTTCTCGTGTTCACAGCATACATAAATTTGCCAGCTATGTTTATAGATTGCTGTATGTACACAATATTTGTGTTCACGGATGTATCTGGCCCAAAGAATCTGGGTCTACATGTTCAAAACCCATTCAAACATATAAATGATACTTTTTCTTTTGGATATTTAAATCTAAATTGTTTGGCTAGTTTTCAAATCAAAAAATATAGGTTTTATTTTCACAAGTGTATTTTTTTAAAGCAGTGGGAGTATGAATTGCCAGTCAACACCACTATTAGAATACAAAATACACATAAAAACTTGAATAGGATACACCAAGTTACATTAAATTATATTCTTCCCTTCAAACTCTAGGCTACATCATAATAAACAGTAAAGAAAAACAGGTAACTGTGTGGAGGTTTTTCAAAACAGTAAATTTTGGGGTTTATAGCGGGGTAAAACTCTGACTGAAAATATAATTGCTTTCCTGCATCATGATCCGAAAAAAGCATTCAAACATCTGATTCTAAGAACCGGCTTCCTCCAGCCCAGCAAACACTTAAACTAAAATCTTTGCTTACCTCCTTTGTAGTTTCCTGTTTTGTCATGAATATCTGAAAATCTTGGATATATATGCCATTTAAATATACAATTTTCCTTTTGTCTGAACATCAGGAAGCTGTTTTCCATGCAGGGATCTAAGGACATTTGGAAAACACCTACTCATGCACATATAAGCCTGATGCAATGAGTGATTTTTATATACCAATACACATTTTGTCAAACATTTAAAATTTTTCAACTCAAAAATTTTCAATGCATTTTAGATATTTAAAAATCTGTTTAGTCAACTTTTTTGTTGACATAATCAAAAATTGTAATTGCATCTGGTGCTCTAAATGAGTCAGAGATATACTGGACTATCAGGAGGGTGAAAGACAGGCACACTTCTTCCCCCTAAGTTGGAAGGAGCTGGGGTCACTGTCCTAGGTTGCTGAAGTCAAGACTCAGCAGGCAATAAAAGCTAAGGAAAAAGAAAGTGAAGGTTTACTGCAATGTTTCACATTGTCTATCAGGAAACAAAGCAGTATGAGCACACAGTGGAGGGGAAGAGAAGCATTAGGGCAAAGTATGAGTTTCCTATTCTTTTTTTCTCCTATTATTAAGGTGCCTGAGAAGCAGAGAAAAAGCCTGTCAGGATGGCTTACAGAATACGCATTCAAGCAATTTGTCCCATCCAAACAGGGGTTTATGTTATTACATTATCCACTGTCTTTATCACTGCCCAGCATTCACAACTGGGGAAGTGGAAGCAAGTATTTGGAACTATTTTATTCTTCTCTTTAATAACTGGTTTGCATCCATATACAGAATCCAAGAACTATAGGGGCTGGAAGGGACCTCTAAAGATCATCTAGTCCACCCCTCCTGCCAAAGCAGGTTCACCTTGCTGAGGATACACTCTGTCCCCTCATTGAGGACATTGATGAATACATTGAATAAGCCTGGGATGAGTACTGACCTCTGGGGAGTCCCCCTAATTACAGTTCTCCAACTGGACTTTGCGCCATTGGTCACAACTCTCTGACCTCTGCCATTCAGCCAGTTCTCAATCCACCCTGAGGTCCATTCATCTAAACCATACTTCCTAAGCTTATCTACAAGGATGTTCTGGGAGACAGTGTCAAAAGCATTGCTGAAATCAAGGTAGACAACATCCACTGCTCCCCCTGCATCCACCCAACCAGTCATTCCACCGTAGAAATCTACCAGATTTGTCAAGCATGATGTCCCCTTGGAGAATCTGTGCTGACCACTCCCAATGACCTTTTCTACTTCTGCATGCTTAGAGATGACATCCAGGATGTCACCTTACCAGGGATGGAGGTGAGGCTGAACGGCCTGTAGTTTCCTGGGTTATTCTTCTTGTCCATTTTGAAGACTGATATGACATTGGCTTTCCTCTGGTTCTCAGGCACCTCTCCTTCTCTCCATGATCTTTCAAAGATGATGAAGAGCTACTTCACAATAACATCTACCAGCTCTATCAGCACTTATGAGTGCACCCCATCAGGGCTCATGGATTTGTGGGTGCCAAGTTTGCTTAAGTTATCTCTAACTCAATGACAAACAATGGATTCAGTAAGTACGATTTAGGAGGTTCTATCTACTTCTTTTCAAAGCAGGACCAAATAGACAATATTTTCCTCATAGGGCAACCACTAAAATTCATGTAATACATCAGGACAGAATGATGCATGTTGGGAGACCACTGCATTTGATTACATATAAGCAAAATTCAGGCACCTTTCACCCTCTCTCATATTTAAGAAATTGTCTTGGACAAGGGCATAGAGCGGACAACTGGTGTACCATTTCTTTTGCTATTATCTTTGCCCTTGAGAAGTCAGGCGA
Source organism: Thinocorus orbignyianus (assembly GCA_013400375.1). Taxonomy (NCBI): domain Eukaryota; kingdom Metazoa; phylum Chordata; class Aves; order Ciconiiformes; family Thinocoridae; genus Thinocorus; species Thinocorus orbignyianus. The sequence continues at coordinate 460,530 of VXBW01001464.1, forward strand.
GTTTTTTCCACAACAGGATTCAACACTGTGCGAGAAGAGACGATTTTCCACCTTAAGAGAATGGATAAGGTTAAAATTCAGGAAATTAAAAAATGATCACACCAAATGAGGTTGCTGTTTCCCCTCCACATTTCTTATTTTTCCTTAAAATATCCTAAAATTCTATGCAAGTCTCCAGCAAAACTGTAACCTGAACACAGAGAATATCAAAATTAAATGCACAAAATGTACCTTAACAAACTGAGTTACCAATGATGAAGCAAAGCATTTCACAAGTAGTCATGGATAATATGAAGGACTAAATAGGCAGCTCCCAAAGAATAATAGAATGGCTTGTGTTGGAAGAGATCTTAAAGACCCTCTAGTTCCAATCCTCCACCATGGGCAGGGACATCTCCCACTAACCCAGGTTGCTCAAAGCCCCATATAGCCTGGACTTCAACACCTTCATGTATGGAGCAGCCACAGCTTCTCTGGGCAACCTGTTCCAATGTGTCACCACCCTCACAGTAAAGAATTTCTTCCTAATACCTAATCTAAATCTATTATCTTTCAGTTTAAATCTGTTACCCTTTGTCCTATCACTACACTCCCTGACAAAGAGTCCCTCCCCATTTCTCCTGTAGTCCTCCTTCATGCACTGGAAGGCTGCTGTAAGGTTCCCCCAGAGCTTTCTCTTTTTCAGGCTGAACAATCACAACTCTCTCAGCCTGTCCTCACAGGAGAGGTTCTCCAGCCCTCTGATCATCTTTGCGGCCCTCTTTTGGAATTGCTCCCACAGGTCTATGTTTTTCTCATGCTCAGGGCCACAGAGCTAGATACAGTAGTATAGCTGGGGTCTCATAAGAGAAGAGTAGAAAGGGAGAATCATCTATCTCAAACTGCTGGTCACACTTCTTTGGTGCAGCCCTGGACATAGTTTCGCTCTCTGGGCTGCGAGTGCACACTGCTGGCTCTCACTAGGTTTTGCATCCACCAGTACCCCTACATCCTTCTCTGCAGGAGTGCTCACAATACATAGCCTGTACACATTTGGGATTGCCCTGACCTAGGTGCAGGACCTTGCATTTGGCCATGTTGAACTTCATGAGGTTCACATGCGTCTGCCTCTCTAGATTGTTAAGGCCACTCTGGATGGCATCTTTTCCCTCTAGAGTATTAACCACACCGTACAGCTTGGTGTCATACACAGACTTGCTGAGGATGCACTCAATTCCACTGTATACATCCCCAACAAAGACGTTAAACAATGCTCATCCCAGAAAGGGCCCCTGAGGAACGCCCTTCACCACTGGACTCCACCTGGACATTGAGACATTGACCCCAATTTATTGAGTGTGACCACACAGTCAATTCCTTATCCAAGTGGTTCACCCACCAAATCCCTGTCTGTCTACTTCAGAGACAAAGATGTTGTGCAGGACATGATCAAATGCTTTGCACAGATGACATCAGTCACTCATCCACCAGAGTTGTGACCCCACCACAGAAGGCCATTATTGCAAAACTTGCAAGAGAAATGAAACATACAATTCTCAAACCGCAACAGCATGATCACAGGGACATCTTCATAACAAAATATTAAATAAAGGTATTTTTAAAATTATATTTCTGCAAAATTGCTTCCCCACATGTAACAGATGCCTATTTTTTTTTTTCTGCCAGACAGACTGAAGCTTTTCAGAGAGCAAAAGAAAACAAAATAAATACAAAAATTTACCCTTCCATCCCCTTTTCTTTAACTGAAACTAATTCACCTAATACTGGACGAAATTTGACCACAGAAATAACAGCATCATAAGGTTGGCTTCATAAAATGCAAAAATATTTTAACTCCCACATTAATCCCAAAAGCTCTTTCTGTCCCTATCTCCCTAATACAAACCATAAAACAAATAAAAAAACATAACCGAAACAACCAACAAACAAACTGAAAAATAAACCATTACCTATGCCAGTAGGCAGCTATGCCAGTAGTACTTTTGGATTTGTACTTTTATTAACCAATAGGGTCAGATAATCCTATCTGCTGCAATCTTAAAACGGTCATTACATGATGCAATATTTTTGGATTGTATGGATTGCTGACTAACTACTCAGTTAACTATTGGAGTTTTTTAATAGGTTGATGAACTATTGCATTGTATTACGTGCCTGCAGTGACATTGTCATATGCCAGCTTTTCTCTATGGCTGTGGTCACTATTTCAGAACATAGAATCATAGAATTGTCTGGGTTGGAAGGTTTCTATAGCTGTTAAAATCCCATAAGGATATTGCAGGAGCCTGACAAGGCTCTAAATACACTTTTATAAAAAGCCTGAGGAGCAGCTTTATACTTAGCCTTCTCCCATGTTTTCATCTTGGCTTGAATTTTTAAGGGGGCCTAGGAATATCTGAGCTTTCGGGCTCACAAAGCCAGAATCCCTTCTGCACAAAAGCAGACTAGCAGACTACTACTGAAACTCTGCATGGAACTAAGTCAAACCAATATTTCATAAGGAAACAGACCACTTTGGCTTTGTTTAGACAGGGCAGAGGTAAGCTTTCAGAAATTCAAAATCACACCAGTAGTCAAATCCAATATAGACAGGAGTTAATTCCAAACCACTAGCACAAAGTACATAGATAAGCTTTTTAACACATTACAGATTTTTAAAAAACAGTTTTTTCCTCCTAGTATTGACATAGACTCAATATAGTATCAAGCTATATCAAGGATATAATCAGCTACAGACCAATATTCCTTTTAAAAAAAAACACGATCCCATCCTTTACTGCACAGGGTTTTTCCTTCATTGTTCTCTTATAAATGTTTCAAATTATTTTAATGAACTCTTGTTTTTTCCTCTGTATTCTCACCTTGTTGGAGGTCTGATGTCACGTAAAAGACACAGTTTATATTTGTACTATTTTTCTTGGTGGCAAATCAGTCTGAAAGGGACTTGGTAAATACTCACTTTAACTACACTACAAAACCCAGAATTCTTTGTGTGTGATCTGACACGAAGACCAAGAAAAGGGTTGTTTTCCATAACCCAGAACATTTTAGGGATCCTGTTAAATATGAATTCTCCTCTTTTATATCGGCAACTGATCAATAGCAGTATGCCAGTACATTACAGCTCTTCATTGCAGTTGGAGATAATTTTTATGCTACATAACCCTCTTTTCATTTTAAGCAGCTGACCAAAATTTCTCCTGAAAGTTGGTGTTTAAGTTTAAGGAAATTTAAATTAAAAGCACCACCAAAAAAAAAAAAATCTATGCTGTGATTTCTTGAAAAATATTTCAGAATGAATGCAAAAATTTAATTTACATCAATATGTTCAAAGACTGCTCCATAACCTAAACTTCAGGAAAGAGGGAAATAAGACCATGGTGCAAGTTATTTTTAGCATTTTAAGGCTGAATAGAAATCTGTGTTCTTCTCTTACAGATACTGGAGGTATCAGAAATGTTCTTGCTACAATTTAGGAGGAAAAAAGAAATGAAGAAAAAAACGCAGCACTACAAACAGACTCCAGGAAATCTTATAACTCTGGAGAGAAAACAAATAGCCAAACACCACCTACTCCCTGTCCAAACCTTCTGAACAACTTGCAGATTTTACTACTTAAACTAATTTACTACACTACTTTAACTAATAATTTTGTGGTGTATTCACACGCACAGTAAGGTCATTTTCCCACTATCAGGGTGCAGCAGCTTTTATATTATCTGAAATGTTAAGCACATCACTTTTCACCTTGTTGTCCTAACAGCCGCAGGTCCATTAGTCAAAACCACCACTTGTCTGACAAATTCTGTTGTACTTGTCCCTCTGAACAGCAACTAAGCAGCATGTTTTCCTATTTCTTTCCTTTATGTGTATTTTTTTAGCAGATAAAAACACTCCAGTATGTGGCTGTTCAGTGTCTAGATTCCCTCAGTTATTGCAATAAGAAGATTAAGTTAGCTTTCCAAATTGCATTAAAAGTTAATGGTAGTAAGCCCTAGGCTCAACCTCCTTGACCAATCATGAAAAAATAAATCCCTTCCATACTACAACCTCTCTATGATTAACCCAGGACAGATATTTTTTAAATCTGCTATTGAAGATGCATATGTTCCACAAGCACACTGTTTCAAAATGTTTTAAAATTTTATAAATAAAGTAATGCAAAGATAAATCCATTCCCCAGTCTTTGATTCAAAACCCAAAAATACATAGTCTTAATTTTATTATGCTCATTTACTCTTAAATACAAAACACCATAACAATTGTTAGATACTGTTGCCAAAAGTATCAGACTGATAAAATCCTGACTTACACCTGAAAAGCATTAAAAAAAAAAAAAAAAGAAAAAAAAAAGTTCTATTCAAAGTTTAAAAATCACTCACTTTCAGGATAAACTCTCTTTCAATTAATCATTGCAACATAGAATGGAAAGGAAAGAAACATTTTTTTAATAGAAATGTTAATACAGCACAAGCTTCTAGATTAAATGAAAATCAGAGCTCTTTCCTGTTTGCACAACTGCTATTTGTTCAGTATCTGAATTTTGCCTACTACAAATTAAACACACTTCTGGTAGTACACAATTCATGTTCAAAGTCACCTGCTAAAACATCTTCTCTCTGCCCTCTGTAATTGAATACTAAGGTAATAAGGGTAAGTAGCTTTCAAATGTAGAAGGCATCTTTTTTAATGACTTTTGCCTTTGCCTCACATAAGCATATACAGCAGTATAGGTGCGAGGCTATAATCACAGCTTCTTCTTGTAAGGGGCTACAGGATAAGTATACATTTTGTTAGCAAATTCAAATATTTAAGCATTTATGAACTATGCAACATGAAAATATGGAATTTAGAAAGGAAAGAGAGTGTTCACTTGCTTATAAAATTAACTTCAGCAAGAAGCTAAATACCAATGTAAATATTCCAATGAAAGCCAAAAGCTGTGATCCATTTAGCAACTGCCTTTTAATCTTCTGAAATACTTCACAGACACCTGGCAAAGGTTGGTCAGCATATCATACAGTTTATCCCTAAATAGAAGAGTTTCTATGAAAATACATTTGTAATCAGGTCATTAAATACAATCCTGACTTACACCTGAAAAGCATATTAAAAAAAAAAAAAAAAAAA